>UELU01143157.1:0-15677 GCA_900490025.1 Megastigmus dorsalis | reverse complement strand
GTATTACACATTCTGAGTATATGTACATCCATTTTAGTATAAATAATCAAAATTTATGAAAAAACTTATTAATAAAACTTTTTGAACTTAAAAAATACACTAGCAAAACGACTGAAAATCAACTAGTAGTAATCCATTCTTAATAATGGCGTAGAAGACTTTCTCAAATAAAACTAATATATATTATCCAAAATTCTATGCTTATATTTTTTATAATTTTCTGCGACTTTATATAGGTATATGTAATTTAAAAATAATGCTACTAAACTAGTACTCATTAATTAATATCTGACAAAACTGCGATTTTTTTATATATTCACAAGTACAATACCGCAAAATAATAAAATGCAAAAAAATTTCCATGAATAATTAAAGCATTTTTCAGTAAATTTATTCTTGATGACAGCGACAGCATTAAAATATAGTGTACAGATTTTAATTTTACTATCGGATCTGTTAGAGTCTGGACAACCTAATGGAGGTTTTCTGCGAGATTAATTATAACAATTTTTTAAAATTGAATAACAGAGTACTTTTTTGAATTCAATAAATATTTAATTTAAGATACCGCTTTTTGACTTCCTGAGAGAAAAAAACAGAAAATCGTAAATTTCTGCATATAGTCTGTATTTACTTTAACCCTTTAACTGGCATGTTTTTCCTGGTAATAAGATTAAATAGTTCTCATCACATCCATAAATGTTCGGGGTCGCTGATTTCAAACCTGAAGTAGAGATTCTAAAATTCAAAATGGCGGATCCAATATGGCGGATAGATTTTTGAAAATTCGTTGATTTTTCACAAAATGTAGTATATAGTCGTTTCCGGGGTCGCAGGAATTTGTCAGATTTACAAAATTTGAAATGGCGAATCCAATATAGCGGACACAAGTTTGAAAATTCGTAGATTTTTCACAAAAATTATTACACAGGTGGTTTCGGAGTCGCAGGAATTTCTAAAACTAATTTATCATAACTATCAACAGTCATTTTAAATTCACCATTTTGATCCACCATTTTGTTAAATATTTAACAGTTGTTAATTTAATAATCAGCAACTCAAATTACTATTATTAGATACAAAATTTTATACAATTATTATGCAAAAAAGGGAATACATCAATTTTTAGTTTAAAAATCGCGGTTTCATTATCATGTTTGGAATCTAAAACTATGATTTAGAAATTCATTTACATCCCAGGAGCTTGAGGGATGAATTAATTTGAAAAAAGCGACATTTTCATCATTGTCTATTAAATAACAATTGCATAATGCATAATTGTTGTAAAAATTGTACTGTAGTGTTTATATAAAATATTACTAAGTATAGGAAAACTTGTTTCGTATTGATACGACGTCATAGACCTGAGTTAAAACTAAAAAAAACAAAAAAATGCAGGTGGGAAGTATACTTTCCACTGCCAGTTAAAGGGTTAAGGCTTACTAGGGCTTACTATGGCACTTTATAGTCGCGTTTCGTTCTAAAACTTATTCATATATACTCACTACGTGTAAATCTATTAATATAAACAGTTTTGGACGGGTAGTTAATTTCCTGCGTTTTCCGGAGAGAAAAATAGCAGAAAATTGTAAATTTCTGCATATAGTCTATTTTCACTTTAAGGCTTACTAAAGCTTACTATGGCCCTTGGGGGTCGCGTTTCATTCTAAAATGGATGCACATATTCTCAGAATGTATAATACTATAACTAGAAAAAGTTTGTGTATGGTAGATAATTTCTCACAAACCTGATACACATAAAGCACACAACATTCATTCTCGCGCTCTGAGCTCAGTGCAGGCAGATGGTATAGCATCATAGCTGACGGTACACTAATTAATTATTGTTTCGAGTCTAAGCTTATTGTTATTTCTTTATTTAAAAGCAGGTATATTATGTAATTTTTGTGAAATATATTTTGGAGTTACATATTTCGACTTGGCGAATTATAAATTTTTAAGTATATGAGTATCTCTTGCGTAGTTGTATCGCTTTACTCTTATATATTTATAACTGATTTATATGATATATAATCATATATAATTATGCAAAATTATATAGGATTATATATGTATATTGTCTCTATGCAACTATATTCGATTGCATGCATTTATATTTAAATATATATGATCATATATAATTATATGTAACTATACATAATGTATATAATTTTCAACTCAAAAGATTTCAGTTTCACTTACGTATTTTCATACGCAGTTGTGTATAGTTATATAAAATCATATGTAATTGTATTAAGTCATATATAACCATGCATGACTGATCATAACTGTTTACAATAAGGTATGCTTTTAGATGTACTGCGCATAATTACCGCTAGGTGGCGACCGGTTTTATGCTCATGCCTGCAAGAGGAAAATCAGCGCTTTAGGTAT
This sequence comes from Megastigmus dorsalis, assembly GCA_900490025.1. NCBI lineage: Eukaryota > Metazoa > Arthropoda > Insecta > Hymenoptera > Megastigmidae > Megastigmus > Megastigmus dorsalis. Next base: position 13,283 of record UELU01143157.1, on the reverse strand, counting down.
AAGTATAACCCAAATTTCTCGTGATCAAAAAACCTTTTGAAAGTCTTAATATTTAGTATTTGAACAAAATAAAATCTCTTCATAGGTTAAAATTTATTAAATAAAATAAAAATTTGTTGTGTTATGCATTATTTTTCACGGTTGAACATTGGAAGGAGGAGCCGACATTTCAATAACTGTACAGTCCAGTTCCGTCACACTGCTCTACATTTGGCAGTTGCTGCGGGTCCAAAAGACATTTATGACGTAGCCAAAGTCCTGCTGAAAAAAGGATCAAACGCCAACTCTCGCGGTTACATGGGTGAAACCCCGTTGCTTTCCGCTATCCTGAAACGTGATGCTAAAGTCATCAAACTTTTTTCTAATTACGAAGCTGACTTTACAGCACCGAATTATAGAGGCGAGGGTACGTTACAGTATGTAGCGCGTAATCGGTATGGAGAAGTCGTCAATTTCCTTCTTGATTTATCGTGGTGATACACTCTTACTCGTTCTTGCAAAATATGGAACCGCCGAGATTTGCTATATACTTTTAAACAGAGGAAAAATGTTACAGGCTTCCATCAAACCCACAGGATGTGAAAGAGCGAAACTAATTAAATTTTATGCATGTGCAATATTTTACATTTTCTTAATTGTAAGCTCATTATTGAGATTTATTTATAGTTTTATCCATTTAAAATAAACGTTTTATTATATTTAGATACTTTGATACTCTTGATTGAGTCTATACGTCGCAAAATTATTACGATCCTACTCGGTGTCAGTATTGACAGTGAAGACAAATGATGCCCCCATACCCAAAGTCCATATTCCCACCAACAAGCTGCACGAACTTTTTATTCACGTTTTTATTCAACTCCAGCCGTCTATGCGTCACCTGTTACACGCTTTTCAACTCTGACATTCCATCTTTTACCATCATAAAACTAAAAATTCTTTCTATCTCTTAAACGTCTGCCTCTTAAAACCACGTCTGCCAAAGAATCCCCACGGATTTGATGATCCTGAAGCTAACAGAAGATTCGGCAGCAGAAGATTCAAAAAACAGTATTTATGCTTTTTATAGTGCATGAAATGTAATTTTACATTGTTGAACAACATAATAATACATTTTTACGTCGGTAATGTCAGATATAGCAGAATAAAATCAGTTATAAATATACAAGAGTAAAGCGATACAGGTACGTGAGAGATGCTCATATACTTAAAAATTTATAATTCACCAAACAAAAATATGTAGACCCAAAATATATTTCACGAAAAGTACATAATATACCTGTTCTTCAATATAGAAATATGAATAAACTTCGACTCGAAACAATAATTAATTAGTGTGCCGTCGGCTATGATGCTGTATCATCAGCCTGCGCTGCTCTCAGAGCGCCAGCATGAATGTTGTAATACACATTCTGAGTATATGTACATCCATTTTAGAATGAAACGCGACCCCAAAAGGGCCAGAGTAAGCCTTAGTAAGCTTTAAAGTAAATATAGATTGTATGCAGAAATTTATACCATTTTCTGTTTTTTTGCTCTCTGGAAGTCGCAGAAAATTACCTACCTGTCCAAAAGTTTGTTTTTTGTACAATTTGGTAAATTGGAGCCATAATTGTTGACTATTAAAAGTTATGTACAAAGAGTCAGTTGACAAGTACTATCTTGTTTTAATTTCTTTTGATTATGACTTGGTAAATACTGGTTTTCACTTTGTATAACTGATAATGGTAGCATTATTTCATATTAGCGACTCCTGTAATTTTCATTTAATTATTGCACTGCAGTAAGTTAACATCTTATGGTTACAGATTGTAATATTACAGGGCATATATAGCGTACATGCGGAATCTTGAGTGTAAAATTAGTTATACCGAAAAATATCTTCCTTACCGACTGATGAGCTGACTCTGAATGATGTTATCGGCTCAAATCCGACACTATTATTATATAGGTATAGCAGGATTTCTAAAGTAGCAGTAGTACCACGAAAGATGGCACCTTTGGATTCGATAGGGACTTGAGAAGGTCAGAAGGATAACTTTATTTGGCGTGTAATGTTGATATTTATCTAAGTATATATATAATATTATATATATATATATAAATCGATATGAATTCATTTTGTTTAATTTTTCTTTTGCAAATATATGCATTAGGATAATTTCAATTGATTGAAATATGGCTTAAAACTATGTATATGGAAGTGAAAATAAGCAAATAAAGGGTTCCGCTTTATTACTCAGACTTATATAGTTACGATTTGCGAAATAATTAGTCACTATAATATATATAATATATGCATATACATACTTTTAAGCCATATTTAAATCAATTGAAATTATCCTAATGCATATATTTGCAAAAGAAAAATTAAAGAATAATATCGATTATTATCATACAAAATGAATCGCGTGAAACCATTAGCTCAAATTTTACCAAATTTCAATCTCGTGCAATAAAAGAAAACGATAATCATTGCTTGCCGGAATCTGCAATCCATATCGCATTCCAAATTCAACGTCCTTACAAAGCCCAGAGCTACAGTATATACACGTATACCGTAACGATTGTTACGCTCCGCTGCGAGAACATAGACGACGATTATTATTATTCGCCCCTCCCATCTATAATACTCGCGAAGAGTAAGATAGAGAGAGAGAGAGAGCTCGTCCGGCTGCAGCAGCAACAGCCAAAAAGTACGATGGCTGATCGATCTCCCAGCCCTAGCCGAGAGCGGGTCGACAATGGCCCCCCTCAATGCCGCCTAATTCGCAACAATGGCTCTCCTTCCAGCCACATAATGTATTAATGCCTAGAGGAAGTTCTGTCGAGAGATCATCCCTTATGCGTGTTACGCCGCGTACAATAATATACACGATGGAGTCTAGCGCAGATGCCGAGCTGCTGCTCCCATGAGCCTATGGAAGTAAATGTACGGCATATCATACGGTTGGGAGTGTGCAGCGTGGTAAATAGCTTACATGGCGATTTGGTGCAAATTGTACATATACAGGATCGCTGATGATAGTCTATCCGAATTCAACGTAACAACGCTCTTCGTACTCGTCAAATTCAAATGAAACCTTTCGCCAAGCGTGCAATCCAAGTCCATATAGCTGCATGTATTACACATTTGTACCGGTGCACGAGCCTCGTACATCACAGAGCTGTACCAGCGCGAATTCACGCCGACTCGTTCCTTATCTACCGATTTATTGTTTATCGCGCGTGGAGAGCGCGCGACACACACACACACACACGTTTAAGGAAAGCATCATTTGCTGCTTGCGCCCACACGCGGTTCTGTGATGCACGACACTGCGCTAACGCTTATAAAACGCTGCGCGGGGACGATCTTATCGCTCGGTCTATTAAGAAACATCGCGGTGTTATTATTTCCCTCCGAGCGTTTCTAATGTGCCAGTGCAGTGCTCGAGTCTCGCATATATATATATTCTCGTCCTCTTTTCTGTACAGCTCATCGTATATATACGAGCGCGTGCACGAACGGTATAGATTAGCCGCGTTGACAAGTCGTCAATTTATGTTCGATCGAGATAGTAACGCTGTACACAATACTCGCGTGTATGTATGCGAGAATTGCCGCGGCTGCATGTAAGGTTCAAGCTCACATGCGGCTTATCGTCATCGGCTGAATATGATTTTGTAATTTACGATAATTCTTATATAACGGTCGGATGAAAAACTTTAGCTGGGTCTCGAACTTTTTAAGGCTCGCTCGTGCAATTATATATCCACGGTTAAAGATTTAATTTTCTTTTTAACAATATAGGTTGTTTTCGTGCTGTTCTATATATTGTCGGCGAGCTCTATATAATTTTTTTCAAATATATACATTCTATTCAATAACATTTATCTATACAGCGGTTATTATTCCATAACGTATAATAATCGCCAGGTATATTATACGAGCGTTCCGTGTATAATACTTATATATATATATATGTGTGTATACGTTTCTCACTTTATGCGCGCGAAGGCATGCGAAGAGAAGAGAATGGGAAAACAAGTCAGTTTAAATAGCTGATAAGGTCGACGAGTCGAGAGGAGAGTATAGGTATAGCGCATTTTTATACTTTTACGGGACGACGGCGGCGGCGTCGTGCGCCTACCGCTCGCGAGTGCTGCTGTAGTAATTGCTTCCCGTATTTATTCATTAGCCACGGAGGTGAGGACTTGCCTCTCTGCGCGAAGTACATTAATTGCGAATGTTTACAGCCTTGGCGGGTTATCGCGCGCTACCGAATGGGGCAGCTGTAAAACGTGACTTTTTTCGACTCTCTCTCTCTCTCTCTCTCTTTCTCTCTCGGGCTATATAAGTTAAAAATATAGGCTTATAATTGTGGGATTCGGTTGTGCTTTGGAAAAATGCTCCAAAGTAAACTGTTAGGCCGTAAAGTACTTGTGGCCGTGGTAGATTATTAAATCATTACTGTATTGTGTGTTGAAAGAATGAACGATACGGATTGGCAGCGCAAGAAAATAGAAAAACTTACGTAGTACTGAAAATGAAGCGTATTTTTCTTTTCATGCCGATTTTAGTCTCGTAACACACAGCAGAGATAAGGTTCCCCCTTATTCCACGCGTATATATATAAGGCCTCTCGCGCATACACGTAAGGTAATTGAAAACGTCATCGCTTTCAGTTGGGCCCGTGCGCGGTATTTATTTACATTTAATAAGTCCAACCTTTGCAGCGCAGATAAGAATATCAATTTCCGCCGCCAGTTGCATTTCGATAATTATATAGGCCTGGCCCTATTTAATTACCTTGATTTATACCCCTCACCCGTGATGTATGTAATTAAGCTCTTTTCTGCGTTTCTTTTCTAAATGTATTATACGGCCTTTATGTTATAATTATTTAATTATCAAGAAGCTTGAAATTCCTGCCTTCGTTGAGAATTAACATTTTTTGAAACGCACTTTACGCTCTGCAATGCGGCTAACGCGATAATTGATGCATATATATACATATGTTCGCAGACATTCATTTTCATTCGCTATTTTAAAAGTCCACAATACCTGCAGCTTTACCCCTCGCTGGGTTATGAATTAATTAGTTCAACATGTATACCGTTATAGTATTTAAATCTGATAAAAAAAAAATCTCAAATGTTCAACTTTATTTAACTCAACGATACACGCAAAATTGACATACATCAATTTTCGAAAAGGCTCCTCTCTATTTCTCAGCATAGTATGAGTGGATTATTACTTATCGGCTATTCATAATACAACATTTGTATAAATCTAAGTTTATAAATAATCGAAAAGTGGAGCATTGGTTACCCGTTCGTATAAAATAAAGTATGCCGATATATACAAAAATATCTGATATATGAAATTCCATTCAGCTGCGAATTTTCCCATGTATACACATTTCGGCGACGCTCCGCGGCCGTACAAGTCAAAAAACGAACGAAAGAATGTAAGTATAGAGAAGAAGAGGGAACGAGAAAAACTGTCGGTTAAAAGTCGTCGTCGTCGGTCTCGGTTTCTCATATTCCGCGGTATAATTCACGCCGCGCCGTTTCGCGTATAAGAGAGAGAGCTTTAAAGGATGGCTTGATTTACGCTCGCATTAAGTGCACCTGAACGCTTTATTATATATATATATATATATATACGATGCGCGAAAGAGAGAAAGGGAGAGAGAGAGAGCACAATAAAAAGACATTTACGCGCGCGCTAACAAGGCCTGACCTTAACCCCATCGTAACCCACTTACAGTCTCGTGTGCCTCTTCTTCAGATCGCTGCAAATGTTCATCGCGGGGCGCAGATGTGTGTATATATGTACATATTATATATGTACGGTCTTTCAATCGCATCTCCAGGGAAATCAGATTGCGACGCAAGGGATCGAGCTGCGCGAGCTTGTGTTTTATTATGCGGTTATAGGTGTGTATATAGTCTTTGACATTCGGAGATATATATTGCTGCACTTTTCATCGCGAGGTTTCGTTACATTTATATATATAGGTGCTCTCCGAGGTGATCCAGATTAAAACGAGTGTCCTGCATGTCTCTGATATTAAATGTTTTTTATGAATTCTTTATGTGTGATTGTAATGAGTTGAAGCGGTATGTTCGGTAGAGTTCGAGGGAAATGCGAATCTCCGCATGTACCATGCCAAATGCAAAGTTGGGTTTTGTGTGTGTGTATGTGCTCGGGTTCTTTCCTTTTCCCTCCAGTTTCCTCACGCACACATATATATATATTATACGGATACACAATAGGGCCAAACTCGACCGGTAAACTGTGACCAATAAAGCTGAACGGCGCGGTCTGCTATACACATATTTTTGCGGTTTCAGCCAACTATAATCGTACCGTACCCCATCATACGTACCAAACATCTATATTAATTTTTTTCATCTCCCTGTGAAGTCGTGCACACTTATACATCATAGCTATATTTCATTTGTTAAACCAGTTTCTCACATATGCGAGGCTTATTGTATGCCTTACGACGAATCGCAATCATCGATAAATGAATCGGTATTTTTCGAAATTAACTCTCGTCTCGTTCGCGCAGTTAATTTACGCCATTTTCATAGAAAGGTGAATTATTATTGTTCGATCGAAAATGGAAGGTATGAGGGAAATGATCCGCTTAAAAGTTTAAAGGTGCAATGGCGACTGTTTGTGTTTACAATTTCATAATGAAGCAGGTTGATTCGAGCAAACAGAGGATATAATTAAAAGTTCGACGCGACTGCCTGCGGAAGTATATCGCCGCGGTAGATGAGCGATCTATTTGACAAACACACGTATCACGCCTTGTAATTATTGATAAGCGCGATATTTAACGAGTGCTCGAAGAATTGCACATTTATTGTATTGTACAAAATTAATGCCTTTTCGCTCGCGGTCTCGTTATACATGTACATACAACCAAACGATATTAAAATTCAATTTCAAGTCCATAAAAAGGAATTTTTCTTGTACCGTGAAGATAAAAGAACGTACATATATACTTAAAAAATGCAATATATCGCCATCGGGAATAAAAGCCGGACGGTTAACGCGAACGTCCGCAAACAAATCGCGCGCATGTGTCCAGCAGCAGAAGAGAAAGAGAGATGCTCGCTGTAAGTCAACGTAGAACTCGCGCGGAAAACGAGACACACGCGCAGCGTAAAGCCTCATACTCATATCCTCATTCTCGGTATTATCCTTCCTATCCATTAAAATGAAGCGAAAGACGTGTGTATACGGCAACGGACGGATGCGCGCAGGAGGCATTATTTCCTACGCGTAATCGCTCGAGCTCCACACACACACACCGCAGGTTAAGACAAACTGCAAAAAGGCGGGTTCTATAGCGACGCTCCCTACGTCCCATGTGCAGGCGAACCAACAATAAAATCCCCGGACTTATTACGCGCTCCTATACGTGTGCAGGAGATTTTTTCGCGTCGCGTCTCGACGACGCGAAAGAGAAACAATGTCATTGCTGGCCTGGGCTGCGCGTCGTCGTTCTCGTCTGCGCGTATATATACGTATGTGTGTATGTGTAGTCAGGACGAGAGATAAAGGACAGGCCGTAAGAAGCGCCGAGCGATTCCCTGACACTGACTAAGCTCTGGTCATGTTTATCCGCCGTGTATACGTCTGTGTCCTGTGGAATATCGTCGTTTCCCTCCTAGCCGCGTATAGCGAGGCGTTTATTTCACCCATCGCTATATAGACGCTTCACAAATGTACATTGTCTTCTCTCGGTTCCGACTTAGTGGTGTGTCTGTGTGTTTATAAGCGCGAGGACTGAAAAAGACGACTGCACGCGAGTATATATATATATTGGGCCACAGACTGATTGTCCTTTCGCGCGCGTGTTGTCGCCAATGCTATATATAACTGCCAGTGCAAGCACCCCTCCTGCTCTTTCCTTATCTCTCTTTCTCTATATATATATATATTGTTTTGCGACGACAGTTTAGTAATTGTGGATCGCGGACGTAACTGCACACCTGACTCTTGTGGACATCATGTGGATTTTACGTTTATAATTAACATTTCTCTGTGTATCTAGCATTTGAAATAGAAGAAAGTCCGATGTACGATTGATAACCTTAATAGAGTTTCGAATTGATCGATCGATCTCATCCTTAATACCCCCTTCATAAAGGTTTCTTCAACGATTAGGACTACAATCATAAATAATAATTGTTCTCCGCTGATTCCTTTTGTTCGATCATCGATTCATTTATAAAAAAAGAAAGAAAAAACGATTCTACGCTTTTTTAAACCCGCAACACTCCTGGTATACTTACTAGCTGCGAGGCGGATCATTTATAACTCGCGGTGCACGCAGCTCGAGTCTCTGTAACCGATATCACATCTGTCAGCCGGCGCCGCTATACTTTTCAATGACGACCATTAACGCGAGAGAGCGGCTTACACCATCTCCAGGTGAGTGAATATATATATGTATGGAAGAGAAAAGCAAGAGATCTTCAGCATGCGGGGGTCGACCCATCAGGCGTTTCGTCTTTCACTCACTCTCTCTCTCTCTCTCTCCTATACAAGTGAGACACGTCGACCGCAGGTTTCACGGAGCCCCGAAACGCCGTAAAAACTAGAAGGCGCACGGCGTGCTGGGGTAATGGAGCGAGCTAGACAATGGGAGCGGTAACCTCCTGCGGGCAATTTGCGAACTTGGCCAAATGCTGGAAAACGTATATCAGTGCCTGTGTGCGCGTGGAGAAAAGTCAAGGCTGCGCGTAGGGATGGTAAGCGCAGGCTTTTGTTCGAACCTGTCGATGGAACAATGCTGGGGTGGATGTATTTAGGGTAAGAGGAGGCCTGGCTGAATGCAGCCGGATCGAGGTCACCGTTATATGGTATCGTTGTATATAAATATGTGCGAGGACTGTTCGTGACTGAAATACTCAATCCTAAAGATTCGTGCGTTTCCGATGATATAGTCAAAACTAAAAGGTGCGTTCAACAAAATGAACAGAGTCTCGACATCTCAAATCCTTCGCTTATATGCCAAAAATGATCGTGCGCGCGCAGCCTGAAAGCCATCGAGCGCATTTTCAAATGTACTTACCTTCCTATAATAGAACGAAATCCACCAACGTATAACATAACTCTGCGCAAGTCTTTACACGATCTGTAATAGGACATATTCGAGTACAAAAGATCGCAAAAGAGAGAGAGAGAGAGAGAGAGAAGATCCTAAAGGCCAGATATAGTCGTCCACTGCCTCCTGCAGTTTCGGTCACTCGCGTCGTATATATATTACACCGAAACGCTGTGAAAGAGGACAGGAGAGCTGTGGCTCGCTCCGCGGGTAGTAGGTACTTGGCCTATTATTTGGGACATTACCGGCGCTCGTTTGTCAAAGGAGCCGAGAGAGTCTGGCGCGCCGCGTGGGAGCTGCCTCGCATAGATTTTTCAAAAGCACACGCCCGCGCCCGGTATATATAAAGAAAAAGCGTGTCATTTTCGCGTATGCCCAGGATCCTTTGAACGTGAAACGACGAGCCTGTGGGTTATGCAGTCGCGGCGTACCAATCCATAGGCCTTTTGTTACTATATTTGCCGAGAAGTCAAGCTGAAGTGGATGGTCGTAAAAGCGAATGCTACTAAAGTGTATTATAATAAATATTTAATGAACCTTGGCGGTTTTAGCGTCATAGTATACGTTGATCGACTGTATAATCTATATTTTTGGAAAATTCAAGGATGCCTAAGTGAAATTGACGCATAAGCGTAAATTAATGTCCACTTGAATATTTATAGAACATCTGTATTTAAATATTTTACACGTTCCTCGTTTCACCAATTCTGTATCTACAGGACCAAATAAATCCAAGTATTTCGTTGCCTCTACGTACCTAATCCCGAGATCTCTGTGTATACTCGAACAGCGAAAATTGCAGCTATATACAAGACCGAATCTCAAAACGTTCACGCGAGGCATTTGAATCGAGGACTGTAAGAGATTCCCACAATTAACCTTTCACCAAGCCGCAATCAAAGCCACTTTTTGCCAAACTAGAAACGAATGAAGAAAAAAAAAATAGGGGGGGTTAACAGCAGGAGGTGTGTATCGTACCTGTAAATGAAAGAAAAAAGACGGGAACAAACGAAAGAGGGTAGGCGAGAGCGCGCGAAAATACACGCAGAGTGGTAAATCGAACGAAATTACGGGTATCCCTTTTGGCTTATAACATCGCGCGCCTCAATCACGGCTCACTTTCGTTTCCAGGACAAGCTGCTCCTGCTCCCGGTGCCGAGAGTGAAACGCGCGGCAGAGGACTCGCGCTCCAGACGAGATATATATGTATACAGGAGCGCGCGTGGAGCGGACCGATGAGGTTTTGTGGGATCCTGATTGGCGTTCGCGCGCCTCCCGGTAGCCGCGTCTCGTAAATCTGTCGACGCTGAGTTTTTTGCCGAGGTTTCGCCGTTACCGTATATATATATATATACCAACCACTATACGCGCGTTCCTACCGTTTCTTATTTTCCTCCTCCCTTTATATATACCTTTATTTTATCTTGTTTCTCTCTTCTTCTTCTTTTTTTTTTTTATATCTATCCTCTTTTTTCTCCCGAGTCTCGCGGAGCCCTCTTTCTTCCGTCAAACGATCGATGCGATCCCCTTTTGCCAGAAATGCAACGGGCTTCCAATTTCCTCCCCTTACCACCGCGCGTTCTTTAAAGTTCTGTACGGACGCGCGAGATCCCTTTTGTGTCCTTTGGCGAGAGAGCGCGCGAGTACGACCGCTGCCCCGCAGCCGTGTGGTTTCATCTTCATCGCTACCTCGCGCGGCGGCGAGTGTTGGCCCGATACTCTCTCTCTCTCTCTCTCTCTTTTTTCGCGCCTCTGCGAACGCATTTTTTCCCCCTCGTCGCGCTTGTTTTCGCATTGTTTTTCGGGATAACAATGCCACGGGTGATGGATGAGGGAGAAAAAGGCGCGACGAGAGAAATTTTTCGATCGGTCGGGAATGCGGGATAATGGGAGGAGCTCCGAGGTGAGAAGGAGACATTTAAATTTCAGATTTTTTCGAGATGATTGAAAACAAAACAAAATAACGTGTATATACATATATGTAACTCAACAGAGTATACCTCTTAATTATGCTACGTATAGTCATCTTCTCATTGGCACAGCATCAACCACGAAAGTTAATCATCAACATAGTTTCCTCATTCCATACAGCCGCACACGCGTATACGGAGACGCGTGATCGCTAACCGTCATTAAAAGAATTATATTCAGCGCGCGAAATACAAGCCTCTCTCGAACTTGTTGGTTTTCAAACGTTACCCCCCGCCACCACCTCTTTTAGCCACATACAGAACACACGTGGTCTATCTCACACTTTAACTCGCTGTTTGTTTTCACCTCTAACTCGCCGATGTAATATATAATGCTCGCTCGCTCGAGCTTAGTCCTCGGTTATTATCGCCACGTAAGAAAAGGTTGCGGTGCAGTGCATAATATATATATACATATATACCGTTATGCCGCTGGAGTCATCGAGAGAGAGATAGAGAGAGAGAGAGAGAGAGAGAAAGAAAGAGTGGGATAGAGAGATATCCCACCTAATAAAGACATAATTCTAGCGGCGATAGAATCTACGCTCTCTTGTTCGGGATTTTTACGAGTCGAGGGAAAGAGCGACAGAGCGAGAACAAGCATTTCGAATGCCGACCACGCGTCCGATCTCTTATTGTAAAAAAGCGCGCTTTTTAGTTTCTCCCTCTCTCTCTCTCTTTCTCTCTTTCTCCTTGTTCTCAGCACACACATCGAATCTCCGTCTTCTTCCCTCACGCCCCCGCGCCCGTTTCCCTTCCCTTTTTTCCTTCTTCTTCTTCTTCTTCTTAGTCTTTTTCGTATTCCTCGCGCTCATTTACCTTTTCCCCCGTGGATCTTAAATCTTTTCCCGGAAGGAGCCTCTCGCGCGCTCTCTGCACACTTTCTCCTTATACTTCTTCATCTTCGTCCCCTTCCCTTGTATTATCTCCCTATATACCCCGCCATATTTTTCATCGTTATACGTATATATTCGTCCCTCGCTCTTCGATTCTTTCTTTCTTGGTTTTTTTTGTTTTTTTTTTGTTTCTCACTCGGTATATAAGAGCTTTTCTCGGCGGTCCTGCTTCTTTTTTTCTCTCTCCCGATTCACCGATCCCTGTAACGAGCGACGATTTTTTAAATACTCGTTATCAGCGATACCGCAGATGTCGCGCGCGCGCGTCTCTTCCTTTTTTTTTTGTTGGTCGAGGTATCGCTGTAGTTTGTTTGGGACAAGTCGAGGTATCGCTGTAGCGCGTTGGGACGATTATATGGATTGCTTCCAGGTTTTTCTTCGAGGTGCGCGCGGCGATAAATTTCTATTATACTAATGATTTCCTGCATAGGCTCGTGATGGGTTGACGCTGCTCTATCTAGTTCTTGATCAGCATGATATATATATATGTTTTCATATTACAAGTTTCATGAATATATTAGAAATATCGAATGCAATTCATCGCGTTAACAGTTTGTACACACGTGTTCGCAATATTGTATTACAAATACGTATAATCTTCTGCACATTGATTTTCACAGTCCCAATAATTTTGAATAATCCGCAAAATACGAAAGAAACAAACGTTAATTCCTACAGCTTTTCGCACAATATACAAATCCTGCACCCAATCGAAATAATATACATACCACCGAAAAATCACACACACACACACACACACGCGAGATGTGCACCTATCTAATTCCGCGGCGTCGTACAGCGGCATAATATCGCGCATCATCGCCGCCTATTTCCCCGTGCATTTCATGTATAATGAAAAACCTCGCAGCAGCAGCAGCATCAGCAGGTATGTATATAACGAGAGGGAGAGAGAGAGAGAGCCGCTGCAGGCAATCATCAGCTCGCTTGTGTGTACACAGAATTTTTGCCGCATAATCTCTCCCGGAGGCGCGATAAAAGCGCACAGCATAGAGAGAGAGAGAGAGAGAGAGAGAGAGGGGGATATACTCGGACATGGTACGCACGATAATCGAGCTCCATCAGTACGGTCCATCCTCGCGACAAACAACAGCGCGTATACGTATATGTATAGACTTTTCTCGTTTTGTGCTGCACAGGGCATTCGACGCGTCAAATAGCGCGTCATTCGTCGTGGCGCGTGGAAAGCGATTAAAAGTGTATATAAGCGCTGCCCTGGAATTTTCCCATTATTCTCGCTGGCGTGTCTGCTTGTATGTGTGTGTGTGTGTGTGGGTATGAGC
>UELU01143156.1:0-19460 GCA_900490025.1 Megastigmus dorsalis | reverse complement strand
ATATATATATATATATGTGTATATACGCGAGTTGCCAGCACTCGGTGCGCTGTGTTTAAAGGGCACGCTTTTGTATTTTCAGCCGATCGCGTTCGGCATTGTTGAGCACCAGCTCGGTACTGCCTTCTCTCTCTGTCTCTCTCTCTCTCTCTCTCTCTCATTCGCTTTCCTTCTCTTTCTCTCTCTGGGCACCTTTCTATTTACCTTTCTTCTCCATTCTTGGTCTTTCTCTTTGCGTCATTCTCTCAGCATGTCTGTGTACCCACTTTTGTATGTGTGCGTGTGTGTGCGCGTGTACGCAATAAAGCCCGAGAGAAAGGAAGACCAGTTTTCCTATGATCCTCCTGTCGTCGACAAATTATTGTATTTGACGTAGGGAGAGCGAGAGAGAAAGAGAGAGAGAGAGAGAGAGAGAGGGGGGGGACTACAGCAGAGAGCTTTCTCGGAAACTTGACGTAATGGCGCTTGTTTAAAGCCATTGTTGCGATATTATGAATGGCTTACAAATATTATGCAAGTGGCTGCTAGGTAAAGCTAATAATGTATTAGGATGCTGAACTTTCCGAAAGTAGTTGATTATAATTTATCTCCTCTTCAGCCGAACTATTGAAGAAAGCTTAAGCGATATATTTTCGTCATGGACACTGCTTTTCAAGTCTGCATTATAAAGAAGGCATTATAGCTGTGCTTTTCAATGCTCTTTTGTTTAAAAGTTAAGTGCGGCGAGCAGCAGCTGTTCTTATCGAGACATCGTTATTATCAGGGCAGGTTTTAATTACATTTTTTGCCCTTTTATAATTCGAATAATTTATTTGATGATTCCCGATAAATCATGAAAAATGAAACGTCGATAAATTGCGCACGCGACGATTTGCAAAAATTACAATCGCGAATCGATCGCGTACGATGCGCCTGTGGAATATAAATTATTTAATTTGAATGTTTTAACATTTTATATTAAATGCATTAATGCATGAGAATGAAAACGCACACGTACGGCGTCATATTAATTGTTTCATTGTGAAATAACTTTTTCGACGTTGCTATATACAAAATAACGAAACGTTCTCGCCTATATATAGGTGTCGTCATTTCGAGGAAGTCCAGTCAAAAGTTGATTTTCCGAATGTTTCGAGTTTGAACGCAGTGAAAATCGATATACTTGTTATATTGAGTCCATTTGTCATTGTTATTATGAATAACGAAATTGTCGATTGATGTTTTTTAAAGTCCCAAGATATCCATCATCGACAAAATATAGAGCTCTTGTTCATGAAATAAAAAAGTTTATGCAAATTATGATTCCATCTCCTTGCTCCTTTCATTCGATTCGTTTCCAGCAAACTTCTTTCATGCATAATTTAAATGCGCGCGAATCAAAAGCTTGAACAAATACATATACTATCCCGCCGCACCAAATTAAAATGATTTCGTATGAAAAATTCAAAAGTCATCACCGTGTACAACGAATGGATATAAATATATAAATGCGGTGATTAAGTCCACCTTGTTCAATTATTTTACAAATGAATTATCTCGCGATCAACTTATCGTGATAAATACGAAAATAATATTTTCCGAAACGCCTTTCCTTTCGATTTATAAATGCTTCATACTTAATTGTATTTACGACGGACGATTGGCGAGGATGATTTAAAAAAAAAGAAGATATGCCTGTATAATTAGCCGAGACAGAATAGTATCTTGGAAATGAAATTCACGAAATAAAGTAATCCGGTCGGTCGTACAGCGGAAGCAGCAGCAGCAGCGGCAGGAGGATTGGGCCGAGGCTGCACGGAAATATCGGAATGCTATTAGCCCACAGTGACAAGTATTTAAGTGAGCCCCGATATTTTGATTAATCAAAGGACCTTGATGACAGCTGTGCCTCATATACTAATGGGGCTTTCATTTCCACTGTCATCGGATGCCTAATATAGTCCAAAAGGACTTGATTATATACTGCAGGTGCACTATTCCCCTAATGCGGCCATTGCTGTATACACCATTCATTATCCCACGGAATAGTCAATTTATTCAAATTATGGGTATATCTTTTTAAAGTTTAGTCACAGTCTGCACGCTTCTTTTTATTCTCGTTCATAAATTAATCAAGACGATAAATCGATCCTAATATTGTTTTAATAGAGTTTAAGATATTAAATAAATTTATTACAAAATGTTAAGTAGATAATATTAATTTCGATAATATTACAAAAATTATCTTTACTATGGAATTCTGCATTTTCAAAACGAATTTAGACTCTGTAGAAATATAATAATATTATAGTATTTTAACAATTGTTTTACTTAGGAAATTTGCAGTTCCTCCAGATTCCGCTTGAATAATAATTTTTAAAAGAACGCGCGTAATTTATATTCGAGTATTAAATGTTCAACTGTAGAATATAATTTTATTTTATTTTACACACATATATTCCTGGTAGTATTATACATTTTATAATCCATTGTTAAATAAATTCTGGAAACCTTTTATGCTCTTTTTAAAATAATCCCTGAAAAGTATTATTACGTCGAACACATCTAATAGTCCACGATTAATCAATTATCAATCCATATAGAAATATTTAATTGAATTAAATCAATCAATATTCATAGCAATAATAATTTTGAATATCAATTTTACCGTCGCGGTATAAAAGAAATAAGCGTCATAAATTGCGTTAAATTTGATGACATTTTATATGCGCGCAAGTTATAAACTAAACATTAAATTATCGCGGGGGAATATTATCATTTCAGTGATGAAGGTTGGAAACGCGGCTGAAAATTATTATCGCCGCGAACAATGAGCGGATAGAAGCGCAGTCAGTTTTACCCGTGAATGATCCGATTTGTGGGGAACATTGGAATGCTATTCGCTGCAGTTGAAGGTAATTCATAGGATAGCCACGATATTTTACGATCACAATCGGGGGAGCGAGCGCGCGCCACGAACCACGAGCCAACGAACGAACGAACGAACGAACGAACGAACGAACGAAGCCCCGCCGCTTCGAAAAACACTTCTGTGGATTCTAAATTTGAAATTGCAGAATTCCAACGAGAGAGCAAGAGAGATTTTTTTAACGACTCTTGATGACAGGTCTGGATAAAATGCACATTAATAAGTCTGGGGTTTTTTTTTCCCATTCTAGGGCGACAAGCGAGCGAGCGTGAGAACAAAAAATCTACTTTTCTCTTTTGACTCGCGTAATAACATTTTTCACCTTTCCGTTTTGCAGTATTTTGCGTTATTACGAGAGAATGACTTTTGAATAAAAGTGAATGCGAGTTTTATATATCTAAAAGTTGAATCAAATATTTTAGCTACTTGGACGTAGCCAATCTACAATTCCATGGAATATTGTAGATTAAATTTCCTGTTTGCGCATGTACATATAAAACTCGTAGATAATATTTCATTTATAAAATTCAGCGTAAATATGAAAAAAAAGAGTCAGCGTAGTAACGGTATTTTTTATGTACAAAAGGTTCGTCTATATTCGGCGTAATTGCGTTTTCCTCGGATAATAATTTAAAGCGATTTGGAGCGAGCGCACGGGCCACAGGAAACACGAGTTATGATTTCAGACAATAGAAACACTAAATACGTCATAATCGTATTCGCTTTATTTCTATGCGCGGCCAGAGAGAGAGAGACTCGTGAATCACACGTTCGAATAATTAGCTGGGTTACAATTACGACTGACTCCATTAATACGAACTATTTTCGGTAAACACGCGAATTCTCCCCCCGTTTTTTTTTCCTTTCTTTTTTCGTTGTTACGCTGTATCCTTAATGCACGAAGCTATTACTGGCCTCTGTATAAGTACCTGATGTAAGATTGTCGCGTGAACGGAATTCAACCCGGAAATCATGCAATCAGCTTTCAGAAACATTTGATTAGCCAACTTTTCATTCATCCTATTTTTTTTTGTGATTTCATTTGCCCTTTATTGTACAGCATGAACAATAAAGTTCCTCGATTTAATTTTGGCATTATTCGAAAAAGATTCTCCTCGTTTAATATTGTTATAAAATGTGTAAATGAAAACCTTGTAAATAATGTAAAATACCGAATTGGATTGTGGATTCTTTCTTTTTTAAATAAATCATATATATTTCGAAGCTCGAAATCATCCAAAAAAATAAAATACCTAATTCATAATTTCAATGATTAAAGCTCCAGTGTTCTAGCATCGTTTCGGTCCGGCGGGGCTTAAAAAAATGCAACAGAATTTCTCACGAATTTCGAAAAAACCCAATTTCTCATGGTTAGCGTTTCAAGTTAAAACAAATGCAGTTAATATTCATGAATTATAATACAGCGCGAGCGCACGAACGAGCGGGCATTAAGTAGAAAAAAGTTAAAGAGGAGGTCGGACAAATACGCTGGCTGATATGTATATGTGTATTTTTTAAGTCAGCCTCTCTCCGCTAAAAAACAGCGAAGCAGCACGAAGAGACTCAGCTGCGCATACATTTACCGTTTAATTCGAACTTAAAGCGTCTGGGACATAATGTGCCTTTCTCTCTCATATATATACAATACGCCAGTGCCCGGAGCTCTATATCGTCGTACACACAAGCTATATCGATTACTCGCTATGCTCGTACACACATACTCGCACAGCGCGTCGGCCGAATTCGCAAGATGAAATAATAATTTTAATTCCGCTATTCTAAATGGAAACCAGCCGCGCACGCACGCGCACACACACACACACACACAAGGGGGACCTGCGGTGAACAAGTAATAAATGTTAAATAACTCGACATGATTTCTCCCTCCCCTACTTTCAAATCGTTATTTATTACGTATGTTTTGAACACCTAGGCCAGGGGGTTGGGGGGGGAGTGCACAGGGAGAATAAAAAATGAAAAGAGGCCCCACCGGCCCTGATTTATTACTTTCGCGGAATTCAATGATGCGGAGTTGTAAAATTTATGTTCGCGTAACATGCAACTCACTCGAGTTAGCCCGCGCGCGCCCGTCCGCACCAACCAAGCCGCAAACACCAACACGCGGGAGGGAAAAATCTTTAAGGCGCACCGCATGCTCAGCTCTCCTGCTGCTGCTCTGCAGTCCTATAACAGTCCGTTCAACCTGTGCTAACTTCCCCTTGCGTGGCTTTTGTTTTTCTTAATGTGAAAAGACCCCGCGAGCGGAAAAGCTAAAAAAAAAATATAATAATCGTTCGAATATTAAGGCCTTGTATCAATAGAGCGAGCCGAGCCACTTCCGGGGGAAATATTATTTTTCAACGAACCAAGGGCGCGAACGAGAGAGAATTGTCTATAGCGCCGGTGGAAGCGGCGGCATATATCGAATTTCAAAGACCAGTAAGGAGAAAAGCACGTGAAAGGAAAACTCGAGAATGAGAGAGAGAGAGAGAGAGAGAGAGAGAGAGAGAAAGAGAGAGAGAGAGTAGTGCTTATAACTCTGGAAATGAATGCTCGATAGGTCGAGAGAGATTAAAAAAGTCGAGTAGTTTGCACCCTGTGTATTACTTGTATATAGATATATGTATGTATGCACGAGCTGCTCGATACACACGAGGAGCTTATATACAGACACGGGACTGCTGTGTATATGATCCGCGTCCGATCGCACGTTCGCGCGTCAATAAACGAGATTCGTTCTCTTCTATACACGTGTGTGTCTGTGTGTGTCTGTGTGCGCAAACTGGAGGTAAACTCTCTTTCGCCCTCATACATGTATATATATGTGTGTGTGTGTGTGGGTCTGGCTCTGTCTCTTTCTTTTGGGGGTGTAGCTGAAGGAGGGATTCTCTCTCTCTCTCTCTCTCTCCGTTCTTTCCTGCAATTTGGACTTCTTAAGCGTCGCACTTGCCGAGGGATTAAATATTTGTACTCCTCGGCTCTTGGGCTGCCGCGGCGGCGGCGGCGGAGCTGCACCAGCCAGTGGCGGTAGCCACGGGTATAAGCCGGGGGCCCATGAATTTCTAAGGGAATGAGTTAAAAGTTTTAACGAACCAGATCTCCTTCTCTCTCTCTCTCTCACCCTCCTCTATACTTCTCTCTGACTTCACCCCCCTCCCTTCCCTCTTACTCTCTCTCTCTCTCTCTCTCTTTCACAATCCGTCTTTCCTACACTCTTATCCTTGCCTACATCGTAGTCTGTATCTATTTTTCTCACTCTCAAAGTCTGACTCTCGCTCTCTCTCTCTCTCTCTCCCTTTTGCGCGCTTTCATTTCCTTATTTCCGCCCGGATTCGCCGCGCTCCAACGTCTCTGTTCTCTGTCACGATTTTTCCCTCTGTCTCGCTCTTTATCGATCTCTCCTTATGACTTATTTCCCACCCGCCCGCCTCTCCGCGCACACGCCCTGGTTTCTTTCTCTTCTCCTGAGTCTTGACGCCTGCTGCTGCTGCTGCTGCTGTTTCCCTTGCTTTCGTATTCTGGCCTTTTCGATTCTGGTTTCTGGGCGCAATTTTTAAAGCAACCGATGTCGAGGCGATGGAGTGAAATTCATTTGAAAAACTTGAACGTTTTTGGCTCGATTGCTTTGTAAAATGTTCGTTATCTTTAAAAGTTGGATAATTACTGTTATTTATTCATTGAGTGGAATATTCCTAGCGTTTAGTCTTTACTATGATAGTGTAATAATATAAACCAACAAAAATATATGAATATTCAAGCTTTGGCAAAAATAAAGGTTCTTAAAGCATTTAAATGTAGATTTTTCCGAGTAACAATTAATTAACCGAAGTTAAATAAAAACGAATAGCTTCAAGCAAAACTTTTATAAGAAATATTAAATATATATTAAAAAATTTTCATAACCCGTGCATAATAACAAATATTATTTGCATGTAAAACAACATAAAATAGCTTTTAATTTAACTTCACCAAATTTGTCACTTTATGGTGATTTTATTTATACATAAAAATTTACATTTTTTCACCGGAAGATAATTCATGCGGCAAGAGGTTAAACATTTTATGGGCGGCACCTTTAAAAAGAAGGATGTTCGTGGTATGTAAATGAGATTTTTTTTCCCCTGCAAGATAAA
The DNA here is from genome assembly GCA_900490025.1 of Megastigmus dorsalis. Classification (NCBI taxonomy): domain Eukaryota; kingdom Metazoa; phylum Arthropoda; class Insecta; order Hymenoptera; family Megastigmidae; genus Megastigmus; species Megastigmus dorsalis. The sequence continues at coordinate 12,419 of UELU01143156.1, read as the reverse complement.
TCCTCGAAATCCGTATTATCGAATCGGACGCGAAACATTGTTAATTTAGGGAAAAAAGTTGATCTCGTAAATTTAAAAAAAGTATATTTAAAGAAACTGAATTTAATTTGATAAGTTATAAGATGTACCCGTGTTACTCCGAGCAGGTGATGTCTTGATATACCTGTCTTATTCTACTGTATCAGATTTTATGCGGCTACATGCCGTCACTGCACACCCGAAATTAAGATGGTATATTAACTTAGTAATTGTCCCTAATCATTCAGATAGTCAAAAATGAGATAATCTTTTGCTTCTACAGATTCTAATTTTTAGAAAGATAATCTTGATGTAGTTTAATACAATATATATATGTGAACTCTTATTATTTGATGATACTTTTGTATATTAATTCAATATTAATTAACATGTTTATCTTATCATTTTAAACAGTAATCAAAATGAAGGTTTTGATTAAAATCAAAATATACTATAGTATATAATTCGCTCACGTACTGTAGGGCGCAAAAAACAAAGCTAAAAAGTAAAAGCTCAGTGCGCAGAGATTTAAAAGGACTGCAGTGATAGCTGATAGGTCGTCGGCTGCAAGTTGTTAATTATCGATAAAGCTAACCAATTCGAGAAAATCACCGCCGGCCAATAATAAAAACTTTCCCGAAGATCCGCCCCGAAAAATCCAATTGATAAGACAGAGGCGCGCTCTCTGTCTCTCTCTCTCTCTCTCTCTCTCTCGATTCCCTTTTAATTCCCTTAACCTTCTTCGCCGACGCTTCTTGTGCCGTTTTCCACCCGATACCTCCTCCTTTCTCACCAATGATTCTCTCTCCCTCTCTCCCACCTACAAATCCAGCTTCCATTTCTCCTCTTGTGCACTTTCCACTCTCTCTCTCTCTCTCTTCAAAGCTTAGCTCTCTTCCTCTTTATCTCTCGCCTGCACTGCACTCGAGCGCAACTTTCTGCCCCGAAGCTATAATGTACTCTCTCCTACCACAAAATACCCCACGTATGTGTATATATCTTTGTATTTTGAATTGTCGTCGGCGCGCACCAAAGTACACCTCGGACAATATTATCGTGGGTGAAATATAATTAAACTCGGCTTGTCTCTCTCTCTCTCTCTCGCTCCCGCCGTAACTTAATATCGCCTAATGCGATGCGCATATTCTTTCGACCGCGCTGTTGTGTCAAGGTGCGCAGGAGTGTGTGTGTGTGTGTGTACGAGAGAAAGAGGGGGAGAAAGAGAGAGAGAGAGAAGTCAAGTTATCCCGATTTCCCCTGACCGTACTCGACAAACTTGGCGCAAAATTTCTCTGTTTGCTCGCCCACTTCCGCGGTCACTTTAACTCGTTCCTTTTTTCCTCCCTCTATCTCCCACAGTTCTCGCTGTGCTCTCACTCTCCGCACCTTGGCGCGTTTTCGGCTATATACGCGGAATCGTCCCACCTCGTTTTTTCTTTCCACGTCCCACTAATTGAACCGAAAGCTGTTTTTCCGTGTATAAAAAAAAATTCGTTAACTCTTTCTCTCTCCCTTCCTCTCTCTCTCTCTCTCTTTGCTCGCTGCTCCATCGCTCGCGAAGTTTATTAAAAGTTTAACTCCCTCGCTCCTCCGGCTAGGAGCGCGAAAGAGCAGCTCCTCTTCCACCTGCGCCAAATGCTACTGTTTCATAATTAACATTTTTCCTCCTTTTTCCTCTCTCTCTCTCTCCCTCCCTCGCAATTATCGTGTTTTTTTGACCCAAATATCTTGGACGAGACGCGACACGGGCGGGACAACCGTATATTCCTTATTCCTCTCAACTCCCGGGGTAGTCTCTCTCTCTATGCACTCCCTTATTTCTCTATTAAGAATTTATGAAATTCAGATTATAAAAGTTTTCCCTCGTTAAAATCACCGTGTCCGACCGGTGTCACTCGCCGTACTCTCCCTTTCTGACCCGCCACCGGCTGCTCTCTTACACACACACACACACACACACTTCACGTATACCGGCGTAACGCAAATATATATGTATACTAGCGAGCTGGGGACGAAAGGGCGGAATTTTTTGCGCGCTGTCCATGTGCAGCTGCAAAAAACGGGCCCGGGCGTAGGTGCGGACGCGCACATTTTGAATGAGAATCTTTTTACCGCGCCTATATATATATATCGTATAATATTATACGCGCACACAAACGTGAACGATATATACATCTATATAGGCTAGAGGGTCCGTGCGCGTGTGTGTATAGTAGCTGGCGATGAATAGACGCTTCTTCTATTTTGACTTAATTTAAATATTCATTAGTTAATTAAAATTCTTTCAGCGCAGAGCGGCTAGGACTTTGATGCGAAGCTGTAAAACCACCTGCTCTCTGGCTCTCCCTCTTTCTTTTCCTCTGTCTCCGCGCTGCACTCGAGAGAGACTAGAGCCAAGTGCCTTCCTCCTCTCTCTCTCTCTCTCTCTCTTTCTCTTGCTCCTTGCGCTCGCAATTTATTTACCCATAACAGAAGGAATTTGCCCCGCCGAAATAGACTCGAGAGCTGCGCGGAAACGCCGCTGATGTTGGCTCGTTCGCGCGTGCAGAGTCGCTCGGTAAATATGTATACGTATGTGTACAGTTTCGCTGGCCTCTGTGTCTCTATCTGTGTGCAGTGTGTGTGTGCGTGTGTGTGTGGGAGCGAAGGAGGAGGCGCTTAAAAATGCTGTCACCGGCTGCAGCCGCCCGAGCACTTGTTTTCATAGTTAAAGCGGCAATTACCGCGCAATTTTCGTTCTTAATCAGAAAATTATGACGTCGAAAATTTCATAAGCGAAAGAAAATTGTTGGCGCGCTGCTGCTGCTGCCGCTGCTGCTGCCGCTGCTGGTGCCGCTGGTGCAGCTGCGCCCGCCGCTCTATATGTACGACCTGCTCGTGGCTTGTATGCAACCCGAGAGAGAGAGAGAGAGAGAGAAAGAGAGGCTGATGTACATTTTTCGAATGCCGCTCTCATTGTGCCTGCGGAACATTTATTCCGGGCAAAGGATACGCCGAGGGTATGAAATTCATTTCTTTTTACCGTGTATATATATATGTGCAGTCTGCGAGGCTGCGCGACAAAACGCGCGACAATACCGTTCGTTTACCAGTTGCATTTACGATGCATTTTTAACTGCCGAACTGCTTGTATTGCGTGATTGATATTTTATGCGCAGTTTGTACAATTGGGTGTTGGACTAAGATATGCAATTTATAAAAAAGATTCTTTTAAAATTGAGGGTTTTAATTCTATATTAACGATAGAAAATGATATTTAAAATCTCAGGGCGCGAAAGCCGACTTTGCGACCTATTAAACCGACACAAAGTAGACGATTCACGCCCTAGGGCGCAAAGTAAATTACCTTCGGGGCATGAATCATCTATTTCGCGCCCTAGGTACGTAACATTACTATCTTCCAGTCAAATAAAAATGAAAAATGAATATATATATATATATATATATAATTACAGAGAAATTTAAAAATCGATTGTAAAGAAAGTCATTCGCGTTAAAGCACACCTCGCAGTCTAATCATTAAAAATTAAAAAGCCCATCGCACAGACGAAAGCTCCGAGTGGACAAAACGATCAACGACACGTAAATCCACGCGCATACAGTAATCGCAGCTCGACATAGAGTGACAGAGAGAGAAAAAAAAGACTCGCGCAATGTAGAGCACCGAGGCTCCAGAAGAAGTTTGCTTCTATATGTATATACGCGGTCAGCGGCGGCAGTTAAAATTAGACGTCGTTACACCGCTGGGAAAACACGCGGGAGGTGTTGAGGGCCGAAGTAAACGAATTACGCCTGCCCCTCTGCGCGAGCGGCAACACTGCACCTCTCTCTCTCTCTCTCTCTCTCTTTCTCTCTCTTTCTCGATGGCATCTACTTCACGCGTATACCCCCACATCACTCGTCCCACATTTCAAGTTCTCGTATATTTGTCGAATAAACTATATATATACTAATTCGGATGGCCGGTTGATCGTGAAGCTGCGTGTTTAATTTAACGACTTTGTAACGTTTGCGTATGGCACCTGCCGAACGATTTTGCCGTAGATGACCAGCGTTCGATGTCAACAATCGCCCTGTAGATTTCTACAAGTGGACGCGTCGCGTTAGCGCCTGCATTCGAATCTGAAATTATCGTGAACGATCGCGACGGATAGGTTTCGTGGGAGTATTGTTGACTTTACTTAATTTGTTCGACATCGATATAGATCCTTTTGAGTAGTACAATTCAATTCTCATCCCGTTTGTATTATGCTAAACGACAGTTTGTATAGGCTCTACCTCTCGACTGGTTCGCGCATTCATTCGAATCGCACTCGGGTGTTCGGGCCGATTTTTTTTTTCCCCCGACGAAAAAGCGACGACGGCGTGAATAAAAGAACAATGGCTATATAACGTGCAAATCGACGGATTTCCCAGAGACACTCGATAAATCGATCGTTCGCCGCCGGCCGAGCATCTCTTCACGAGTGCGCCTCGTTTGTCCCCCCTCCCCCTCGCAATTTCGTTAAAATATCCAGAAATCTCGCACCAGCTCCGTTAATTCTCAAATGACACACACACATACACAGCGAATATCTCGCGATAAGAAAAAAAACAAGCGAAAAAAAGGCCACTCGACAAAAGCGAGAGAGCCGCGCGCGAGCGTGAAAAAAAAAGGCAGGCGCGCGTATGCGCGACGTGAATCGTTCGACAAATCATAAAAGGCAGCAGCAACAGCAGCAGCAACAGCGTTTTCTCGCTAAGAAAGAATTAGGGTGGAGTTAAAAGGGAGAGAGAGCGAGTCGACCAGTGAAATCATCGTCGAAGCGCCTGGCCGTTCAAAGGCCCACTTTGTTTGCCTCCTCCACTCGAGAATTCATAACGTAAAAAAGCGCGCTCGTCGCGATCGAGAGCGAGCGAGAGAAAGAGAAAAAGACGCGCAACGCCCGAGAGTAGCGCGAAATGAAAAGCAGAGACATCGAGGGGCCCCCCACGCGCACACAGAAAGAGAGAAAAAAAAAAGAAGAAAATAAAAAAAGGGAGAAGAGAGAGAAGTGGTAATATATATGTATGGGGAATTCTCGGGGATCCCTATACGTCCGTCCAATACGCCGTTTAATATGTCAAATGTATATCGCATTTCGAATGTGCGCTAGACCTCGCGCCCCGTGTAATAACTCAAAACCTCTCGCATTTCTCTCGATCCGCGCCTGAATATAATGCATCGGGAGCTGTCTTTCGTTCTCGTGAGCCGCTGCTGCAACTGTGAGATTTTTGCAAAATTTCCCATTCGCTGTTGATAGGATAGACGCTGCTGGCGCTTGATCGACGGGCCATTTTTCATCTCTCTCTGCCATTATTTCGGATAAACCTGCAGGATGTTTTAAGGAAGACTGGAGCTGTGTATTTTCCAGCTCGATGTTTAATCGATACATAACATAGACTCCTTGCTGGAGATTGGTTGATTAAAAAAAAAACATATAACATAATCATTCGCGAGCACTCGTACACGTGTGTTAATTTAAATTGTACAAGTCATATTGCAGGTGTTCGCATCTGCTTCTCTGGTTACTCGAACTAAACGTACGTATTTCAGAATATATTTATATACGTCGAACCACTTGTCGATCCCCCTATAGAATCCTTCGACTATAACACTTTCAAATCAGTTAATAACGGTGCCATCAATAAATTTAATTAAAAAACTGGCGCGTAGATCATCGAGCTAAACTTTTATCTACCCCAACTTTATATTCTCGCTAAAGTATAAAAAACGAAAAAAAAAAACTGCGAAACTCTCCCTTACCCCTGGTACCGATTAAAATCCATCTTTGCGCAGAGAGATGCCACGCGCGCGGTCCACTCGTATATAGTCTACGCGCGTAAAAAGAAGCGAGAGTTCCCCCTTCTTTGATACGCTGATTCATCGCTTGTACACATCGTCGGCACTGAGCTCGATACATATATATATATATATATAACTTTAAAGAAACTCCTTACTCCGCGAGAGAGCTGCTGCGGAGAGAGGAATACATCCAGCCTGCACAAAGGCCACATTCCTCCAGCCACAAAGTATTTCCTCTCGCGCGCACACACACATATACGTGTATATATATATATATTATATAAAGCGCTCGCGTGGCTGGCATCTCCTGGAGAATACACGTCGACGCTTTACAATATCATATCCTCGATAGCTATCGTATAAAAGCGCTTCAACGTGTTTCGACTTCTTCTTTTCCTTCTCTCTCTCTCTCTCGCTCGAGTAGAGAAGGGGCAACGAAATATATAAGGAACTGAGTAAATATAGGAGTATATACTGTAAAAAGAGGGGCACAAAACACACGTGGTATATATATATATGAGTATATAGAGAAAGAGAGAATAATACTCACTGGTCGGGTAGAAGGAGACGAGCAGCAGTGCCAGAGCGAGGGCGGCGCTGGCGGCTGTGGCGATCCTGCGAAAGAGCCAATCCATGGCACGCGAGTTTCCAGTAGAACAGACGGAGAGACTACGACTACGACGGCGAGAGGCGAAGAGTATAGAAGGAGAAAGGGGAGGGGGAGGCTACCGAGTGGCCAGTCAAAAGCGGATAAAGATTGCCAGATGCCCCCTCGATAAGTGATCTTTCAAAAGGCGTAGAGAGCGCGCGGAGGAGAGAGCAGCACCACCAGCTCCCCGGCAGCTCAACTCTATCTCTCCTTCGCTCTCTTTTTACTCCTTCTCTCGCTCTCCGCGTTCCTTTTCAGAATCCAAAGAGACTGCGACGACGACGACGACGGCTGTGCTGCTGCTGCTGCTGCTGCTGCTGCCCCGTGAAAGCGGAAGTCTCTCTTCTTAACCAGTTCATAACTGACTCATCGTAAATCGCGGCCTGCGAGGCGGTCTTCCTCTCTTTTTCCTCTTCTACTCCCTCTGGCCCTCTGGACGAGAGTACAAACTCGACTCTCCTCCACTTTTCGTGGACGGTGATGATCTCCTTTTCCAGTCGTGCCTCGGTCTTCTACACCGCCCTTCTTTTTTTTCTTGCTGCCGTCCGAGAGAAAACATGAAAAAGAAAAAGAGAGACGAAAATCAGGGAAAAGAGAGACGTGAAGTGTGCAGAGTCTCTTTGTGTCAGAGATCTCGCTGACACTCGAGATACATCTATTATATATGTTATACGATGTTTATAATAATTTGTCGCTCGGGGGTGTGCGTTTGCGTTTTTTGCGTATCTGCAGAATTGGAGTGGCACTTTATTTCGGAGAAACCATTAATCCGAGTTAAGAAAGGTCGATTGGCCTGCACTTGACATTCTTTGGTTGGATGCGATGACGGCGCTCGCGCGCGACCAAGAGAGAGAGGCATTGCATTATAGTCGGACCGTTTTGTGTAAGCGCGGCGCCCCATTATTCGCTGCTTTGGATATATTTTCTCCGGCGTGCAACGCCGCAGCCGAGCGATGAATGGGGAGTCCCGTTTAATGCGTGACGGATTGTCTGCGGCGCGCATGCTCTCTCTCTCTCTCTCTCTCTCTTCGAGAATGAATGATCGCGACTGTGCCATTGTGCGCACGGCCTTTTAATGAAGACTATAAGACTGTTTTGATAAACTTTTGCTGATCTATTGTTACTCCCTAAGATGTCTAGATTAGTTAAGGTGTATAAGTAAAATTTAGCGGATTGTATCGTGTATGAAAATTAAGCGATTTCTCGTGTTAGGTATATACACACTTTTTCGAAAAGAGAGAACGTTGGTATACGGGATTTTTTATTTTACTACGCGATATATGCGACGTTAAAGCGCTTATCGGAAAAGTGAGGTTTTAATAATTCGAACAGGCCGCTCTCTCGCTCTCTTTTTGCCTCTCTGCATGCGCCATCAAAATCAAAAGATGCCCTCCAGAAAATAATAGACCTGGTGGTGGTGGGGTACATAAAAAAAAAACTAGTGCAGTTAAAAATAAGCGGCGAGTCCGGGGGTGGACTCTCGCCGCTTTTCCTTTTGTTTGCGAAAAAAAAAAGAAGGAGGGGGGCTCGTGAAAGGCGCGGACTTATCGAGTCTTAAAATCTTTTTTATACGCGCTCCGCTGCGATTTTTTGCGCAAAGTTATGTACTTTGGAAAATCGCTCGGAGCTCCTCGTCTGCCTAGATAAGATGCACATACATTTACTTGATTACTTATTGCTGTGGTAGAGCCCGTCCGTGTGTATTTTAATATAGATCGAGTTGGAAATGTTAATAAATCTTCAGCAATATGATATTTAACGAAGAAGAGATAATTATTTTGAAAGGATATTTATTTTTGTTCTTATTTGAATTATTAAGGTTGCCGTTATAATTTAGGTAATATTAGTTCCATTAAATCTATTATACCAATTTTACGAAGAGATTTTAGTCTGATTTCATACATTAATGTTCGATTCACTTCCTTTAGATTAGAATATTAATATTTTAAGTTGGATGAACAAATCATATCGGCGAGAAGATGCTATTTTAATTGCTAATATAGTTCAATCGATATTGAGTAGTACTGATTATTTACGTTCATAGACCTCAAGCATTGATCTAATATCCACTGTTTAACAAATATAGAAAAATAATGTTTTTCTATCCAGAGTAAAACTTTATTTCCGTTGTATGAAGTCCTAATTGCGTTGAGAAAGTTACTTCAAACGGATAGGTGTCAGCATTAAGAACTTGGCAGAAGACTGTCCGGAGATAAGTACAAACTCGATTATTGAATTTGCTCTGTGAAACGTTTAAAACTAGCTTCTCGAAACTGTAAAATTTGTACGATTAACATTAGAACCGTTCTGAAATGCGTGTAAAGAGAAAAAATTGGCTAGGTTTATCAAGTTTTCCTCGACTATCCTGTCCACCAATTTTAAATATCTATTTATCCTATACCATCAAGCAAAGTAATCGCATTGGTAAAATCGACCCGTTAGCAAAAAGATTCATTTTCAAATCAATCTTCCATTGCCAGGCTCGGTAGACCAGTTACGCACACTTCTCACTCGGTCGCGAGTAAAGGAAGAAAGGCCATTCGTCAAGAAATGACGGGCAATAAAGGCGGGCGGACGGGACGCGCGACTGTGAAAACATTAATTTTTACTGCATCAAAATTGCTCGCAAACTCCTTGTGACTTCTCGCATTCTCTCTCTCACACACACACACATACACAGACACACAGCCAAGCCCATACTCTTAGCAAAGCTGACGATAGTGAAAAGTCATATCCCAAGGAACAAGTGATTCAAAACTTTCAACGCGCGTTGCCAACTGCAGCAGCAGCAGCAGCAGCAGCAGCTGAAGCTCGGCACTCGCGCTCTCGTTCGCTCCAAATAATTCAGAGTGCTTACAAAGATAAAAGTATATATATCTCGGGAGTATTCTCGCACGCGCCCGCCGTCACTTTAATCCTATATGACCCGCGAGAGAGAGAGAGAGAGAGAGAGAGAGAGAGACGAAGGCGACGAAGGTCTGAAAGAGCAAGCGCGAGAGAGCGGGGAGTAGGTGAATTCCGCGAAGCGCGCAAAAAAAAAAGAGAAAGAGAGCGAGAGAGGAAAAGCGGAGCAGCAAAGGTATGGAGTAAAGCTGACAGAGAGAGAGAGAGAGAGAGAGAGAGAGAGAAGCGTCAAACGCTCTCTGTCACACCTCGGCCGCTATGCACTACTCCTCTGTCAACGCCACCGAGATAAAAGGTAGACGCGCGCTGGAGCTTGTTTCAATAAATAAATCGCCGCGTCAAAAGGAGAGGGAGAGGCAGGAGAGCTCGCGGAAACGCCGAAAACGTCCGCGAGCGCGAGTTAATTCCATTAATTCGCCTGGCGGCGCGCGGCCAAGCAACTGGGCGCGCTAAGAAGAAGAAGAGGCGCAGCAGCAGAGACCGAGATATAAAAATAAATAGCCACTGTGTACACAGCGTCTTCTCTCTCTCTCTCTCTCTCTCCCTCTCTCTCCCTCGAGCTTGAAAGCCCAAGCACACAGAGAATGAGAGAGAGATAGAGAGAGAATCGCGCGAAGCTCGTATTGTTCCAAGTTTTACTCTCTTCCGGTGAGCTGCACGTACAAAGGCGTCGCGTCCACGTCCGCGTATAGTTGCCGTCGTCGTCGGGGTGTAAGAAACTCGCCTGGTTGCCGTAGGAGACAGAGCGCAGGGTTTGCCAGGCGGAAGGGGGGGGGGCTTTCTTTTCTCGCGCTCGCGCGCAAAGGCGACACACACCGCAACGGACGAAAAAAAAAACACACACCTAGCCAACTTCTATATAGGCGTACACGTATACCACATCGAGGGTGTGGGTGAAAGAGCGAGAGGACCGAGGGGGAAGAAAAAGGGAAGAAAATAAAAGTCGAGGGTTAGAGGGAGAGAGAGAGAGACGTTGGCAGGCAGTACCTCCGGGCGGCGCAGCAGCATCAGTAGCAGCCGCGACGTCAGCAGGTTCCTCAAGGTGAAGAGTCTCTCAAGCGCGATTAGCACTCCGGTCTCGCTTCCGCTTCCGCGGAGCCGATCGCACCGTATAGCGGTAGCGCGACACCGACGGTGGAGTCTCTCTTGCTCTCGTGCGCCGTATGTATAGGTGCTTCGCGCTCGGGTTCATTAATCGGCAGCTCGTGCAAGCAAAGCAACCCGCTCACTCTCTCTCTCTCCCTCTCTTGTTAGCCGCGCCCCTATAGGTATACCTATAACACACTCTCTCGGTGTGTCTCTCTCTCTATCTCTGTCGCGAGCTTTTTCTATCTCTCGGTGTTTGTGTATTTCGCGCGCGCGCGCGCACGCCTCCCCCGCCTTAATACAGCCACTCTTCCGCAATTTTCTTCTTACTCCTGCACTTTTCGCCCCGTGTATATACGTCGTGTGTATAAGTCGCGGATATGCGCGAGACGTGTACAAGTATACGTGGACGTACAAATGTCGTTCTTACGTGTGTGCGTGCAGGAGTAAAGAGGGTAGTCCAACTCTCTCTCTCTCTCTCTCTCTCTGCCAATTTGCCCGGGTCTATCTTTAAATTACTTCGTTACACTTGTAGGGCTTGTTCGGCTGCTTGGGCCCCTTGCTTCCCCCCTGTATCTGTTTCTTGTATTCCTTCGCTTTACGGCGAAAACATTTTTAATGAGTTTCTTTTTACAAGCTGTATCCTCTCTCGGCCCGCTATACGCGTTACTTGAACTTCTCTCGCCTGCGAGCGAGCGCACCTTCTCCGGTCCGTGCGTTGGCGTGAAATCGAGAGAAAGAAAGAGATAGAGAGTAAATTTTCGGTTAATTTGAGTTGGGACGATATTGGGTTGCGTGTTTTTTAACAAACGATTAAGAGACGCTTTTAAATATTTCGTTAATTGATGTATAACTTTTGCTAGCTATAAGGTTATCGGCACAGATTATATTGAATAATGTTGAAATTGATTTGTTTTATAGAATATACTTGGAAATATTTTAGACAATTATTTATAAATCTGCGAATCATGGATTTTGAAATATTTGATGGATAAGAATCAAATCCATGGAAAAGTTTCGTTTATGTTTTCTCTCTGGAATGGGAAGTAAGTATAAGGCTGGGACTGAACCATTGGTACATTTTGTATTTTGAAATATTTTTGGATGGATTGGCATCTATATGCATTCAGAATAGAAATGTTCTGCGATTTACTTCCGCGAAGTCTTGCAAAAATAGTATATTTTTTGTGTTATTTTTACAATAGTATCCGTTTCTATTTATCTTTTAAAGAAAAACTCTGGTATTTTTCTAAAAGTGCATATTTATATACAAACGTATAATCTTACCATTGAACGTAGGCAAATATTTAAATATTTAACGTTAAGAACGCAGTGCTTAGGCGACCGTATTCCAATGTTACTTAGTATACTTTATTTTGCAAATGCAAATTAACCGCGTATACGAATTCGCGCTCTGTACGCGTGCATACATGTAAGTAATCATTGTAAGTTGGTAATAACTACGTCAAGACCCAAAGCACATACGTGTAAGAAGTAACTACTGCGCCCCTCGTACTAATTACTTTGACGCGAGCTGTTTATTAACGATTAAGTAATTTCAGCCTTAAACTTTTTTACCACACTTTACTTATATTTCACGTTCTATTCCACGCATCTATTCATAACGAGCTTTAGTTATTACCATTCAAAAGCCACCAGAAATAATAACGAACAAACTCATACGCAACGATTTTCTCAGTTATCTTAGCGTGCTTTAACAGTAATTGAAATTAATAAAGAAAGAGAAAAAAAAGGCGTCCGGTAATTTTGTTAGAATATCGGTAAGATTTATATTCCTGGCCAGCTGCATATGTAAATGGCCTAGAATGCACTCGCCCTAGCCAGGGCTTGGCCGGGTGGAGAGCCATATGTTACTTCGTGCTGCATGCTATTTTCTCGGGGCATTATATCTTACGCGCTCTAGCCTCGCTATCTCCC
>UELU01143155.1:0-89805 GCA_900490025.1 Megastigmus dorsalis | reverse complement strand
GCGCGCGAACCGCCACTCGCATTCCGGCCACTGGCACTGGTACGGCTTCTCACCTGTATCGACAACAACAAAAACAACACGGAATCATTAGATTTGTAAAGCTGAGCTTCTTCGGCTCGAGATAATATCGGTATGATATGGATACAGTTTGCGCGCTTTACTCTAGAGATTCGATTAGCGTTAGAATATAATCATTGGATTGGCGGGTATAAGGTTTGGTATCGGGCTCCGAATAGTCTGTACAAACGCGCTCTACATCCCGTTAGTTACTGGAAAACCTAAAACACACCTCCCCTATTATATCGCAGCCTTCTAATTGTGCATACGTATACACAACATTCAATTTGCTCACTGCAACGCGCGCATTGCTTCACACCGCGTATATCTGCCTGGCAGCTCGCGCGCACACTGCATTACAGTTCTTTCGAAAACTCCAGAGGCTTCGAGTCTATAATCTCTATCTAATTCGATTAATTTTCTTTTACCCGCAAGGTTATTCCATATATTTCACATTCTATTTTAGCTTATATACATATATCTTTCGCAAACTAGTTCTCATCACGTCAAGTGTAACGGCTAAATGCCAATTTTACAGCGGGACAAAAAGGTTTCTTCTTCGCAGATATAATGTTCACAAGCAGGTATGTATATCTGAAACGAAACGTTTTTCCGCACATCGCAATAAGTATATATATGTATCGATTCATCAAACGATTGTATAATTCTCGCTTCAATCGCTATATAACTCAGTCGAAAGAAAGCCTCGGTTAATCGCTAATCGCGGCACAAAGAAAGCCGCATTGTCGCGCCGTACATTCCCAAAAAAACAAATCCCACAAACGAACATCTATACGTATACGTGCAAAGAAAACAAGTACAGCATAAATCCCTTTGTCCTCGTCGAATCGAAACAAGCTCTGCGTCAGCAGCTCCCGACTTTCTCAATTAGACCCCCGATACGTCTCTTCACCCGCGCTATAGAACCCCCCCCAAAAAAAACACCATCATAACCTTTCGCTGTCTATATACGCCTCGCAGAGAATATATCCCAACGCTATCCGCACCGCGAAAGAAAGGGAGAATGCGCAATTAAGCGATCGCGGAGCTGTACACACACACACACATATATACATATTGCGCAAGACGAAAAACGAGAGCTCCGCGAACCCGAAGCGAAGCACACGTATATAGGATAATGGAGGGCAGACACCGCCGATGAGCTGACGCTACAACACACGGTTCTATATATGTGGATAGGCGGTCACGACGCTCGGGCCGTAGTCTCCGCGGTGGCGGCTGCGGCTCCGGCGGAATCCTCGAGGAGTAGGCGAGTTCAAAGAGCTATAGCAGCCGGAATGCTGTGCACACATCGGGCGCGAGAGAGTCCTTTCTTTCTCGCGCGCCGGGATTAGGCAACCTCCTGCAGCAGCACCGATAACCCTACGTGTGTGTGTGTGTGTGTGTAGTCCGTGTATATATGCAGTCGAGAGTAGCAGCGCGGTGAGTTAATAAAAAGCGGAATCGTGATCCTTTCCAATCGCCTATAACCTTCTCTCTCTCTCTGTCTTCTGGGCTGCTGCGCTGCTCCGAGGCGATCGCGGGAGCGAATAAGCGCATGCCGCCGAGTGCACACGTATATACATAGGTAGATTTGAAAGGTCACCAGCCGCAGCCGGGATTCGACGACGATCGAGGATAGCGGAGCAAGAGATTGTCTCTCACTCTCTCTCTCTCTCTCTGTGTGTGTGTGTGTGTGTGTGTGTGTGTGTTGGGTGGGTAATAGACGATGCGCGCAGAGGAGAGCAGCGGGTGCATCTATCGTGTCATCTGTAATTGCGATCTCCCGAGTGGAGACCCCCGCGTGTATCATCCTCTGCACCGGTGCAGCGGAGATTCGTATTAGGTGTTCTTTTGTTGCTGACAGAAAAGAGTTTCGAGGATGGACAATATTGTTTATGTTTTATAGTGAGTTTCGAGGTATATCGGGTTTTAATTGTAAAAGAAAGCGCGCAGAAGTAGCAAATGTCGACTCGAGGCTTTTATTGCGGACGATCACATTGTTAAAGCAATACATTCAATTTGCATTTTAACGATTTAAATGCCGGCATTCAACGATTCGCGTATAGAGTCTAAATCCTCGCGTGTATATACCAGTATTTTTTTACGCGCAACACTTTTTTCCGATTCTTTTCTCAAAACGCACCAAACTTAACTATCCCATTTCGCTTTGTAAACAAACTTTGCACGCGGGGAATTCGCCGATCGCCACTCGATGAGCCAATAAACTCGCCGCTTTTATTATCACGTATATACCAAACGATCCCCCTCGAACTCGACGTTACACATTCCGCGGGTATCAAAAGTGCGGTATGCGCATAAAATATGCAGCGCGGATTCGAAAACGCAATATAGGTACACGCGCAGAGAGATGGGGGAAAACGTTAATAAAGGATGCCGGATCGTATAAATATGCAAATATACCCAGACGCGTGTATATACGGTCGGTAGCGTTTTTCTGCCAGAGGCGAACAAATGTTTCTCTATCGACGCGTGATATTATCTCGCGCTTAGATCAAGTTTTGCTTGATTGATAAACTTTCTTTTTCCCCCCCGGTCGGTGGATAAGAAACGCGCGTACAATAAATTACGAGCACGCGCCTACCGATATATACATACGTACACGCACTTTTATACGTGAATCACGCGAGCCGATCAACGTAATCGCGGATATTTCCAGACTGCGTGTGAACGAATGTGTGTGTATATATGTGGTGTATAGCGATTGGAATAGCTTGTAAATGTTATAATTCTTTCGCATATTATTTTTTAATCGCTTTTTGCCAGACCGAGGGAATTGATTTATGGTGGATAGATACGGATCGGATACGCGCGTGGCCAAATAGTAGTTTCCTATCGATTATAAATGAATATCTGCGGATTATTTATTTGCAGCGCGATATTTGTAAGATACTTTGTTTCTCATCGCTTAATTCGAACGTAAAAACACCGTGTTATCCTTTTACTGTATATAAGATAAGAAGCACCGATCCACTTTCAAGCTAAACAAACAAAAGACCCTTCATTGGCATAAGTGTACCGAAAAACCGCCAATACACCGCGACTTTCATCAGAATAAAGATGCTCGTATCTCGCGTCAGGATCTCGCGCTATATACAATACACTCGATTCGCTCGCTCAAACCTGCGGAGCTGCAAAGAATCCAATTGCACTTTCAACCTCAGCTCTCCTTTCCACTCACCGGCGGCGTATCACTGCGGCAACTAAACCGTGTACGAAAGGGGGGGGAAAAAAAAAAGAGGGGGAGCCGCACAAAGTACAAAGACAAGCGACGTCGTCGGTTGTATGCATAAACGAGCGATTAGCGGATTGGCAAAAAGTCGTGAGTTCATCGCGAAAAGTACACACACACACACGTGGATTTCGTAACTATCGACGTTGTGTGTAGATACTTAGCGAGCCGTCGGCGGCATCGACTGCGAAGGAAGTCATTGAATACGCGAGAACAAAGCTCCTCTATACCCACACTTGCGATTAACTCGCGCGGGAGTAGCCGCACCGTGTGTGTCTCCCAGCTCGTTCGGCGTAATAGTTGAGAGGAGGATATTACGAAGGATGAGCGCAAGTGTGTACGGGTGAGAGCTGACCTTTAACTGTAACCGCGTGTAGACCAGTCGGACTCGCGGACTTCACCTGCTAAGGCTCTGGTCGAGCTCTCCTATATATACCTAGCTGTGCGCATTAGAAAGGAATGCGAGCCTCTATATACACGATTTTCGCGCGACTCTATAGCTGTAAGCGTGCGCGCACGGTGTGTTTTTGTTGTTGTTGTATAGCTGTTTGGCTGCTCGAGGAATGGATATATTGGTGCTTGTTCGAGGATGGGATGGTACGGGGGTCTTTATGTACATACTATCGGTTGGTGATCGAGAGCTTTCGTAACGATGACACGGATCATACAAATTACATTTTGTTACTGGCGTTATTTTAATCTTATTTATCGAGGCTTCGATTATTTGTAATATATTTATTTACGCATCAATTATACGGAAAATTTAAATGAATATATGGAATGAAAAAGAAATGGATATTTTCATGTTTGAAATGGTAGCGGTTCAACTTTTGCTTTATTGGTTACGGTGGGATAGGTTTTTTTTTACCAGTAATTTATTAATCGTCTTCGAACGTTTCTGATTGAAAGATAATAATGTTCTTATCGATGTCGGTGTAAAGGAGTACAGTGTTTATCCAAAGAAAGATAAAAACAGCCCGAATTCTTGTATAAAAACTGCAAAACTTTGTTTTTTTTCCAACGTCGCGCTATACAAGGAATCGAATCTCTCGATAATTACAATTCTTCATGGACGCGTCTCATTAAGAAAAAAAAAAACAGCTACAGCGCATTAAGGCCATCCTATACGTTACGGCTTTATCGGATCAATCGGTCCGCTCTCTTTCTCTAAAATTCCGCAGATTATTTTTTCTTTCTAATTGCCGGCCGCGCGCTCTCGATTATCCCCGCGGTTAGCACGCGGTTAATCAAAAACACGCTGTTCCTTTTCTCTCTCTCTCGGCGCAGGCACACCGCGGCAAACGTGTCGGCATTAACGGACAGATTTAATTAAGAGCAGGTGAGAGCTTGCGGAGCTGCGTGAAGAGAGAGAGAGAGAGAGTAGGTCTCTATGTCCGATACTGCACCTGTACATATAAGCGATCCGTACGATTGTCCGACAGATGGACGTGAATATTCGGCGAAAGCTTTTTGTCGTGTCTAGGAAAAGAGGTAATGTGCAAGAGCTCCTAATACTAAGCGAGTGGATATATATACACCCATCGACGTATACGACGAGCTCATCTCGGTCCATTCAACTCTACGAAAAACACGCAGTCTCTCGGATACACACACGGCTTGTATATACATTTAAAGCCACGTACGAATACATCCCATTCACGGCGCCTCTCTCCCTCTCTCTCTCTCTCTCTCGTATACACCGAAAATCAATCTTACATCCGCTCCATTCATCCTCTCTCGCGCCATTCATATCCCCGCTAGTAGAGAGCCTCTCTCTCTCTCTCTCTCTTTCTTGCTTGCTCGTTCACTCGCTCGCTCGCGCGTATCCCCCAAAACAGCTAATCTGCATATCAGCGTAACGTCCCAGACACTACACACACACACACGTATACACGTCTACGCGCGCATTTACACAGGTATATTCGAGGCCGGTCGGTTGGAAAGTTTGTCATCTCTCCTCTCTCTCTCTCTCACTCACTCTCTATCTCTCTTGCACGCATATAAGGTACACGGGTCTGAAAATCTCTCGGACGCGAGTCCGGCGAGTATATAACGGGTTGAGAGCCTCGGGCACGTGGCGGTCGTCGTCGTCCTCCTCCTCCTCCTCCTCTTGAATGAACGCTTCTCGCGCACACACACAGACACACTTTTATATATACACTGGCTGCAAAGAGAAAGAGCATTCACCAGTATATAGACGCGCTCGCGCGCGAATGTTGAATGCGCGGGCGCGAGGCGAGCAGCATTCCACCTTCTCTCTCTCTCTCTCTATCTCTCTATCTCTCTCGCTCTATAGCGCGGAGACTCGCGAGCTCGCGCTTCCAACTTGGGCCGCCGCAGCCGCCGGCCTCTGGTTTTTATATATATACGCTCGTTGCCGCCGCTGCTGCTTCTTCTCTTTTCACGCGTGGCCAACGGGATGTATACCCGTGTACGTGTGTATGTGTCCGCGAGCGGGAAATCTCCATTGGAAATTGGTGTAGATGCCGCCGAGGCAGGAACTCTATATGGATGTCGCCGGTGTGTATGAGCCTACCGAGTGTTTGTTTCCTTCGCCAACGGATATATATGCGTGTTATTGCACTTTGCGTATACGGTCCTTAAAGACCCAACAGACCTAGAATTCATTGCTATGTCTATTTGACAATCCGTTTTCCTTTCTGAACGAGAGCGAAATTGTAAGACACGTTGTATACAGAATCCAAAATGCAAAAGGTAACGATTGACTAAATCGTATAAACAGTTCTCGTTAATGCATTGCACCCGAATTATGACACTATAGGCTATTGCGACCACGCTTGATTCTGCAAAAGGTTATACGAGGATAAAGCTCAGGGAGCTGAACGCACAAATTGCACCGTAACCCCGAGCGCATCATAATTTTCATATTCGCCAATGATCCTTACAACGGCCAGTCATATATATATATACACACAAACTTCAACGGACCGCGCATAAAAGAATCCTCCAGCGTAATACCACTTTTCAATTGTACGAATTACACATTTCCGTACAGATTGTACGCAGCCGATGAATGAAAGTGTATAAATAAGATATGCGACGCTCGAGAGTAAACAAACATGAGCGCGGCGGGATAATGGAAAGTTGCGCGTCCGCATCTCGTAAGCGAGCGCGAGAGAAAATTTTTCGTAATTAATTCCGCTTCTGCAGCTCTTTTTTTTTCGCCGATTCGTACATAACCGATACCTTGGATCCTGTCCCTCTCGATATTATTATGATATACGCGTGGTAGACGCTCGAACATATTTTGCTGTCTCCCCGGACACGCTTACGATCCGTTATACAGAATTTCGTCGTTTCGATTTATAAACCATCACCGACCGTTTACGACTTTAGCCTCGAATGAAGCAATATACAGCCTCGACGAAACAATTATAGAATAATAATATCCGCGAGGAGAGAGAGAGAGAGAAAAGAAAAAAACAACAACGGCAAAGGGTAGAGAAGCGGATTGTCCGAAAATGAGCTGTTATTTTTGCAATCGTAAAAGCTCGTCGTCTCTCTCTCTCTCTGGCGCGAGCGCGAGGAAAAGTACCGTAAGAGCGATAAAATCCCACCGCGGATATATATATATACGGAAAATCAGTCGAACACCCATAATTACGGCGTATGGAGCTATTTTATTTCCAGCGCGCGGAGAGCTTGGCTTGCTCGCGACCCATCGCAACAGCAACAACAACGGACCGCGAGAGAAAAGAAGTCGTCGTTAAGCATTTGCGAAAACGCACGCGTACAAGAGGCTGTCTATTTTTGTAACGATACATCGCGGCGCTGGTCGTCGTAAAAATCCATTTTCGAAATTTACGCGGGTTTCATCAGCCGTCCCAATGATCGTTAAGAGTATTCGTAAGTGCGCGTTTTTTTTTTTTTTCCTTTGTTTGCTCGCTCGTACACTTTGAATGGAATAAAGTTATTAAGCCATGTGCGCACAATCGACGCGTGGTTTAATGGAACGAGTGTATAAGTTGAAGTTGCGAGACAAGAGCTACGGAGCGTCGAGGTGGTTGAAAGCATTTTTTTGTCGCGAAGCGATCTCGTGCATTTCCTCGGGAACGAACGCATATAAAGGATCTCGATTCTGCATCGGCGGAAATGTATAGTATGTAAACCTGCGCGCCGACCTTTTCTTTCGGACATTGAATTTTTCTTTTATTACTCGTTAGATGTTTCGCGGTTCGTTTAAATGGAGCTGTAAGCATTGCGTGCGGTCCATTTTTACAATGCAATAAAACCTATGTTTATACATTCACGGTATAGGTAAAAACAAAAGGTTTTCTCCTCCCACTTTTCTTATCCTCTTCTCGAGTTTGACAAGTTGAACTAGCGAACGCGATGTTTCCGCACCTAACGCGACGTTACCTTTTTTCTAAATCCTCAATCAGCGGATGAAATACTGGACAGTAACGATCTATCGATAGTGATTTATTGCATTCAGAGTTATGGAAGAGGAGAAAAAAAAGGTATAAGCGCAGTATCTAAAAATGTCGCATTTTAATGCTCGGTATGATAGACTACTAGCACTTGAGATCCCTGCTAATTGGTTTTTCGAAATTCCCGCAAATACGTGCACGGGAAATTTAAACATCATTCGAATATGAATTATAATGGAACCTGTACATAAAGGATTTTCCTATTATGCGCCGGTCAACTCTCTTGCAGCTTATATGGAATCGCAGGTTCAAACGCTACACCTGTCGGACACGCAAAAACCGCACCTAATTACAAACCAACGCCAATTAAACAGTTTCCCCCCGAAACATTTCTCATCGCTGTACGTATATATAAGCAATAAACTCTCGCGAGTAAGTATCGTAAAAGGAGAGAGAGAGAGAGATAGAGAGATAGAAGAAGAAGCATCAGGCCGCAGAAGTAGCAGCCACGCCCATGGGAGACACGCGCTAATCCTCGACAGATACACACACACACACAGGCAGACGTGCAAAACTGCGCGAGACTCTCAGCTCGCGCAGTGTAAGTATATATATACATACCATGCGAACTACATACCTCATTATCATTCGCTCGACTCGCGCGCGCTTTGACGCCACCGCACCGTTATCTTCCTTTCCGTCCGCGATGCTGCACGTATATTTTTTTTTTACTGCGCGTGGACATCGATGGATTTTTTTTTCTTTTGCTCTGCGCGGCTTGCGATGCGCGCGCGTGTTGAAATTAACGGGGTAAGAGCGCGCAACATCGGTGCCGTACCGTCATTCCGTGCCCGACTCGTTCGTTTTTTTTTTGGATGTGTAATGATTTTAAGTACACTCGAAGAAGTGATAAAGTTGTAGTTTTTTCTTCGAGATCAGGGATAGGGGGATTAATTAAGTTTTGAATAAAGTCGGTAAACTTTCCTCGCTGTATCCGCATTTCCTCTAAAAAATCATCCGCATAAACTCGCCAAATAATAGGCATCCTTTACCCCATCGTAACAAACTCCGCTCATATTTTTTTATTTTTCGCCGAGTTTGGAACCGATCTCGCGCAAGGCAAAGTGGAAATTGCAAAGCAAAGTTATATATCGATATACGCAAATGTATATTTAAATAGAAGAGGTTGGCATATATGCAGCGCTTACCGGTGTGTATTCGCTGATGAGCCTTGAGGTGCGAACTCTTCGTGTAGACCTTGGTGCATCCTGAAAGAGAAAAGGATAACGGCGTTATATATAAGATGCGGCGGCCAACTCACGTGGCTGAAGTATAACTAGTTAAAAAAGGAGCCCGGTTTTCCCCGATCTTTACGAGACTGCTCTTCTTTTTCTTTCTCCCTGTACCACGGCGCAGATGCAACACCGCGAAGTACTACTTTTTTAGTTTTTTTTTTTTTTTTTGTTAATTCTCAACGATAGCCTCGATGCTACGGATGGTTTTTGTATTAATAAGCTCGAGTCTCGCGAGCAAATTATTTTCTTGCCGACTCGTGCAGGTATATATTTAGAATCTCCGAACGATCCGCACTGGCAGAAAAGAGAGCCTCTAATTTTGCAATTGAGATGCGATAAAATTTTGTCACGGAGACGCTTTCGAGCACAAGCCCGATATTATACTTCGTGATCGGGCAAACTTTACGATTCAATTAACGAATCGCGCGAATTTATATATATATATATTTTTTTTTTTCAAGAAACATAGCGCGAGAGCAGCAAGTGAATATAGTAAATCTCGCGCTACTCGCTGGCGCGCGCAGCAAGTGTCTATATATGAGAAAGTTCTCGCTTAAGGAGGTTGTGTGGGGGGGGGGGGGGGGGGAGGAGAAAAACAAGTTTGATCGTTGCACTTCAACTCGGCAATTCAACGCCTCATTCAAATCTGTGCAAATGAGTCGGAAAAAAGAGCCAACTGTTTAATTCAATTTATAAGTGTTATCGATTGCTTTCGCGGACTACTGTCGAGTTTTTTTTTTTTCTGCCTCGCTCTATACTCGCTTGTCTAATGGACTTACAATGTTAGCGCTGTAAGCTCGCGAATTGTTTATGCAAAATTGAATAAACTACTCGAGCGGTTATTTAAATGGGTGTCGAATATTAAAATCGTTATCCAATCATTTTCATCGTTTAATCTGAATAGATGTTATCTTGAATAACAAAAAAAGTTTGTCGCAAAATTCTAGAACGTTTCTATTTGTTAATTAGTTCACCTCCCTGGTAAAAAATTAACCAGAGGATTTGGCTAGGCAGAAATATTTTGGCCACGGGTTGCAACCTATTTCTACCAGTAAGTTCACCATAATATGGCCATATTATGGTAAATTTATGTTAGGTGCCATGGCGTGCACGTTTACTTATTTTATATTATAACCTTAAATGTTATAAAAATATTGTTATTATTTAAATTCTATGAAAACTTAATATTCATTATAAAAATTTTTTTTTCTAATTCGTAAGAAATTTTTATATTATAGGTTATACCATAAGTATAAATAAAGTGAATATCTTATCAAAATTTTAATTTCATGAATGTGGTTTATTATTTATAATTTATTTATTATTTTCAACTTATTTCATACTGAGAGTGACAGAGTCAGAGACAGACAAATAAACTAACCTTACTTTTGTCCAGTAAAATATGTATTTTAATGATTATTATACATTTATATCATTAGTCCCGGTTATTTATCATCCTTTACCTATAATATTATAAATAATGAGGTTCTTATTAAGTTAAACTATTTTCTTATGATCAAATCCTTAATTCAAAATCATTTTATTTAATCAATTGAAATTATGGCCATATTTTTCAGCATAATGTGGCCATATATGGTGAATCTCGCCATTATATGGCGACAAACCCCATTAATTTTTTACCAGGGCTATTACAGAAACTAAACATCATCAAAAGTGAGAGAGAGAGAGAGAGAGACGCACCGATGAAATCACAGTGGTGAACCCGTCGCTTCTCGAGCTCGGGATTGTTCCGTCTATTGAACTTGGTGGGCATCCCGGAATTCGGTCCCTGGATCCTGTGTCCAGGCCCGGGATTACTGGTCAGCATCGCCTGGGGCGGCTGGGGATAAGGCGGCGGTGGCGTCCTGCGCGGCGGTCCACCGAGTGGCGAGCCCGGATCCGAGATCGGCGGCGTCAGTGGCGACACGTACATCAGCCGCGTCATCGAGCCGTACAGCGCTGACGTAGCGTTCGCTCCGCCTTGTTGCTGCTGCTGCTGCTGCTGCTCGACATTGTTGACGCTGCCGTTGTTGTTGTTGCTGGTGATAAAGAGAATTTTAATGCAATTTCGTAACGAAATTAGTGATGCGGTTATCAGTAATTTTCTTTGTTTTTGCTTTTTCTATTGGAAAACCAACGGTTGATCGATCATTTTTTAAGGTTATTTGTTCTATTTTGTTCTCAGATCAAAATGAATAACCTCTTGAATTCTTAATGATGTGAAAATATTAGTACTTGTGGATCAACAGATAAAAAAATCAATTTTAAATTGCACAAAAATTCCGTACCTATGCTAAATCCAATGTTAAATTAGCCAATATGCAAAGTTATGTGAGGCACGACTGCCGGTCATTGCGCTATGCGTTCGTAAATTATATCAGGTTATGTTAGTTTATTTAAGCGTTTTTGACAGTTTTTTCACGGTTACCTAAAAGCATCGTTCCTAGCAAAAAGTGTTCAGTAGAGAAAAGCTTTCTTTTGTTTTATTTTGCACGTTTCACATTTAATACATTTGTAGCAAAGTCTTATTTTTCAAGTTAAAATCCAAAAAATCGTAAAATAGAAAAAACTGTTTGATAGAGAAATGTTTTTTTTTTGTTGTATTATACAAGTTTTACATTAAAGACTTTTATGGGAAAACAATTCTGTTCAAGTTGTGAAAGAAAAAATCGATGATTTTTGTTATATTTAGTAGGTTTTTCTAAAAGAATTAATTTTAGAATAAAGTGTTCAATACAAAAAGAAAAGATGAAATCGATTCTTCGCTTTTCTTGCAAGACCCGACATTTCGGAACTTTTGGATAAATATGGCCCAAAATAGGAACAATAGAGAACTCCTCAAGGTTTCAGCTCGATCTGTCAACTTGATAACATACTTACATCCTTACTAAAAAAGAGAAATTAGTTTCATGCTAATAAAATACATGACTATTGGAGTTTGACACTTTTTGCAATGACGATAATACAAAGACATTTGAGTGTGTAGCGGTGTAAAAAGTAAGCCAAGTATATAAAATAAAAATGCGGGTCTTTACTGTGTACTGCTGTTGTTGTTGCTGGCGCTCGGATTGTTGTTGTTGGTACAGGGAAAGACCTTGAAGGCGGTTGTCCTGTGATGCAAGGACCTGCCGCTGGGCGTGTAACTAGACGAGGAGGTCGGTGCCTCGAGTAGGTGAAGGGTCGGCAAGGACTGGGGCTCGGTCTTCACCTCCTGGGGCGACAAGACCGGCTGGGGCGAGGACAGCTGCTGCTGCTGCTGCTGCGTAGTCGACGTTACCGGCGGACTATCATCCGTCACGTTCTCCAGCTTCACGTGCAGCTGCCAAATTCCAAAAGTATATATAAGCTTACTTTTCGCATTTTTGAAATATAAGCGGTATCCGATTACCGACACCTTTGGGACGATCTCGCATTTATTTCCTATAGCTCGTTATTTGCGTACACGAACGTATCATTTCCTCATAGCCGAGCCAAAGGTTCATTCCAATTACTTTTAAAGCTGCGTGGCTGTTAGTGTTATTTTTGCTCGCGGCGAAGGCTATATAATTAAAGGTGATTACGGAGCCGAGTGGACCGTTTTTTACCCGCTCATGTATTCTAGGCTAATAATTTGTGTTTTGTCGATAAAACAGTTGTAGTGATAAAAGCTAGATTTTTACGCCACTGCTTAGCTCTGGTGGATAAGAAGAAAAAGGGCATTGCTGTTATATATTGATGGACTCTCGCGGGCTTAAAGCAGTACCGATCTTTAATTACCAAGTTTGTACAGTTACTTTAATGAAACTAGTTATCAGCGATAATGCGCGCTGTTATTAATCATTATATCAATGCCATAAAGGAGTTATCTCAGTGTAATTATCGATTAATCGCATTACTATATATAGCAATCAAGGCATTATACATTAAGGCTGATTAACAAAATTATAATAAACTTTCAAACAAATATCACAACAAATATTAGTTCAGTTTATCTGAATTCACCAAAAAGTTATGTCAATTTTAAATAAAAAAAACAATCTAAAAATGTATACGACACCCCGACAAAAAGTTCATTCCCATCCAAAGTATATATACACAATAACTCACATGGGAAGAGGTCTGCGACTGTCCGAGCATGTCGGCATTCTCGGGATCGAGCTTCTGTATGCTGGAGGTGATGTCCTCCCAGAGGGGCGGCCTGAGAAAGACGTCGTCGTCGGAGCTCGGCGGTGGCTGGTGATGGCTCGCGCCACCCGTGGATCCACCGCCGCCGCCGCTGCTGCGCGCCGCCACGAAACTCGCCTGGGGCCTGCAGCTCTGGGGTGGCCCAACCTCGAAGAACTCCTCCATCTGGCCGTCCTTGTCATCCTCGTCCAGCCTCTGTAACCGCTCGAGGTCCTGACGGCAGAGCAGCGTGTCCAGGTCCGACGACTGGCCGATCGATCGAAAGGAAGAGAAACGTGGTGAGATTTACATGTTTTGTATGTGTTTTTTTTATTTAATACAGCAAAGTTCTTTTTTAACATAGGGTCGACTTTTGCAGTTTCTATAATTGCAGGATGATGGATTTTATTTTTTCACTCCCAGTTTAGTGAATTGCTAATTGATGTAACAAGATTTTTCATATAAATAAAATTGTGACTTTTAAGGATAAAACGAATGCGTGTATTATAAAGGGAAATGTTGGTTCAATAAATGCAGCCACTAGACGCAAATGGCTGCGTGGATATACACCCATAATTTAGTAGCTTATTTAGAATTTAGTCAGTTTAAAGAATAATTTGTATCTAATTAGTATTCGATATGTTTTGCATTACCGACTCAGGTAAATTATAACTGTAATCTAAGTGCTTTTTCTGCACCTCGAAACTAATTGAAAAAATCATTTTGCTTTTCGTAAATCGGTGTACCTATTTCACGGACTAACATCCAGCGATAAATTCAGAAAAACATTCAAGTGTGCATATAGAATATCGATTTTATCGTCGTCCAATTTGTCAACTATTACATGGATGTGCAGGTCGGCTTGGAAAACCAACGCTTACAAAACCGGATGTGCGCGAGATCATTTCGAAAGTGGAATACTGCTGTCCGTTCTATCTTTGAATTTTCCCTATATATCCGAAAAGAATTCACCGCTGTAAAACATTCTAATTCGACAGCTTTTGAATAGCTCATCGCTCACAACACTGTGGATACATTTCGAAATCGGAGCCTCGCGATCCAAATTGAGATTATCGAATATATAAAGTATCGTGCCCGACATAAGCTCATTTTGTAGGAGAGCAGATTTCAGAGAGAGAGAGAGAGATGATCGTCGCATCGAGCGAAGGAAAGAAAGGGGCCGAGAGGGAGAGGGACTGACTTGCATTATATCGGCGCTGGCCGTGATTAATATGCAACGAGCATAATCCGAAGCGCAGGGACTGATGCTGCACGTTTCGTTGGCATTGATGTCTGTCACGGGAGGATCTTCTGTACGCGCGCGATTGCATATATACTGCGTTCGCAACAAAATGTGCTGTAAAACGAAGTTGAAGTTGAAGGGAGAGAGCTTTATCGCGTATATATGCCGAGGAAGACACGAAGTGGATACGAAATTAAATCTGCATTTCCGAGTGACTGACTACTTCATCGAACTTCAAAACTTAGCTATACATAATAGTTATTAGATCGATGTCGCAATATTCCTTCAAATCGCTAATTCGAGTTATTCCACAGTCATTAAAAAAACGTTAAATTTGCAATCGGAATAACACTTAACACACATTCACACCCGACTAAGCCACGACCTAAAAGCATCGCCGTAACAATCGCGATCGGCAACGCAGCCGCAGAAAAAGCTCCTCCTCAAAGCTGTCCCAGGTGTACATCCCCATTGTATACCCCATCCGCAACAAAAGCAAAAGAAAAGGAAACGAGAAAAAAAAACGAAGAGAAACAGAGAAGGAATCGTACGCATTTTCACATTCACAATGCGGAGCTCGCCATGGATTCATAAACAGGCCGCGAAGACTCCAGATATAACGTACGTATATATATATACAGGCGCAGAAAACGGCGGGGTTACTATAAGGGCCGCGTCATTGCCTGCGTGATTTGTACACGAGCAGCGCCGCCCCATCCAGCCATAATCATCCTATATATCCTATATATATACGTATGCGCGCGAACACGAAATACCATCGCGACGCCCCTTTCGCGCGCGCGAGTCTTATATATATACATACAGCCCCTTATACATATAAGTTCCAGACGATTTCAGCTCCACCTACTCTCTCTCTCTCTCTCTCTCTCTCTTGCGTATAGAGGCTTCAACCCCCTGTGTGTGTGCGCGTCGTCCTCCGGAGAAAAATGAATTATGACGTTGGAAGAATCGTGCGGTATATATACGTGTCATTGTTGGATATAGGCCCCGCGGCACACTTCATTATCATTAGAAGCGACGATCCGCTCTTTTGACCCTTTTTCTCCCATTCGACACGTGTGTGTGTGTGTGTGTGTGTTGGTATGGAGGAAGAAGAATCTTTGTTGGGGAAATTGAGAGTGAGAGCGAATATGGGGTGGAAGCGAGAAAGCGTATATAATGGGAATTAATATGCGGACGCTTATAGGCGATCGATTCTTAAAAGGTTGTAAGTCTGGATGAACGTTGGGGCAGTCCATGTCGGTGTGCTAGATTCTTGATGGATGCCCCAGTGTAAATAGTCTTCTTGCGTGTATATCTTGTGCTGGTTCGTCCTATTTTATGGCGTTATACTTCAATATTTGACGCGTTTAAATGGTCAAGCATTATTATCATTGATGATACAAATCAATATTTTCTTGCATAAAACCGATTATTTCATTTACGATTGTAATATCGTGACAAACATACAACGTAATATATATATATATAGTATAAATAACGAACAATCCGATTTAATCCAATTTAATGATAACGATTAACTCCGCAATCCAGTATAATTAATACTGCACAAGACGAAAAAGAGGCACTACACTAGCTGAGGACACACGAAACGCGCGTTGCAAGAGTATCCCCCTTCCTGAGAAAGTCCCTCGGGACCTCACAGCTCGAAAGCGAAGCACTTTTTTTCGGTTAATGCGCACCTTCAATCTCACGGATAAGCGTTAATTACCTTGGCGCAGATTCTATTCAATTATCGTGCGCTAAAGGGTTATATTCCGGTATATATACCATCGCGCCTCTCTCCTGCATTGTCGTCCCTCTCGCAAGAGAGAGAGAGAGAGAGAGAGAGAGAGAGATAATTCGGTGTAGATTAATAGAAACGTTGCGCCGGCCTAGAAGCCCCGAGGGACAAGTCCGAGAATACACACGCACTGCTCTTATTTTATTATCCGCGTTCTCGCGCGGGGGTATATTATAATAGGATGAGGAGGGCTTTTAAGGGAATCGCGGGTCAGTGTGAACGCGCGAGTCCTCCGG
Source organism: Megastigmus dorsalis (assembly GCA_900490025.1). Lineage (NCBI taxonomy): Eukaryota > Metazoa > Arthropoda > Insecta > Hymenoptera > Megastigmidae > Megastigmus > Megastigmus dorsalis. The sequence continues at coordinate 73,383 of UELU01143155.1, read as the reverse complement.
TGGGGCCAGCATCCGGCCATTATTGCTCCCTCTCTCTCTCTCTCTCTCTCACTCGCGCAGGTAATCATAGACGCGGGGTCAAGGCGGGTTAATAACGCGTTCTCTCTCTCTCTCTCCCTCGGTCTTTCTCTTTTGTGAATCTATACGCACCGGGACACCCACGCAGTGCTCGATGTGTATAAGGTACCTTCTTCGTTCCTTTTCGCGCTATACATAGTGTGTGTATATGGAGGACGCGTGCGATATGTGCGCTGCTTCGCTCGCGGCTTCCTTTATTTTTGGCTTCTTTTTTTTTTTTTGCTGCGGCGAACGAAGGAGTTTTACTGTATATGTGCAAGCCTGTGTGCGTGTATTATGTATATATTGGCGAATATAACGCGAGATCTCAATCTTTTCTGCGGATAATGACTCTTTGGTCGTGCGAGCGGTTCTTGATTATTTTTTTTCGTTCGAGGGAGGGAATTGATTGTTTTTCAGTACGTGGAGGACTTTGGTGAACATTGAATGCGAGGGTACCCGAATAACAGACTTGGCGTGTGTGGATACTCACTACTGCCGGATTTTTTGGTTAAGTGCTGTAAATCTGTTGCATTATACCTACATAATTTAATGCTTCCATAAGATTATCAATTTTTGCGCGCGTTCGGAAATCCAATTTATATATAATAAATGTAGGCTGGTATTTTTGTTGTAAAAGTTGCCACTTGGAAAATATGAATAAATACCGAAAAAGTGGATAAACAATTTTCTCAATAACAGATGCAAAAGTATGAGTATAATTTTATAATTAAGTAAAATGATTATTATATTTATTGTAATTTATGTAAGCAAGCATTACTGTATGAAATCGATCATCCTTTTTATAGGTTCATGGTTAACGTATAAAGTGAAGACGGAGCAAGTTGAATTTAGTCTGGTTGAGCAATGCTGTGACACCCAACTTCACCAGCCACCTTTATTAATCATATTTCCTATCGGTGCCTATAACGGACGATTTAGTTGTCGTATACAGTTACATATGTTTTTTAATTATCTTCCCATATTTGTCATATATGTCACACATATATTATTCAATTTCAGGTGTGGGTGAAAAAGGCCTAATTAATGTGATTGATCGATTTGGATCGACGCAGGAATATCAGGTTTTAATACGCGGATATCAAAGATTTCTGTAACGGTGTTTCCTTTTTCGGAACTTAAATTCGTTTGACCTTTGCAAGATTTAACTCTCAATGTACATACCTACATTTTGTAACTGAAATCTGAATCTAGATTTCTTCTACTCTAAATCTAAAGTTTTCAAACCGTAACATGCTTCAAAATAACTTTGCCCATATAGTTTTTCAAGAAAACCATCGCCCTCTCAGTCATAAAAGAAAAAAAACAAAAGAAACAGAAAAGGAAATCTCTCCTCTAACGATCCACGTCAAACAGAACAAGAAAAATCAATTTTTGTCCCGCAACAACAATGGCCAGAGAGAGAGAGAGAGAGAGAGAGAAAAAAAGAAGGAATCCATATATACACGGGCGCGGACAATGGGACCTTCAACTCTCGCTTCTCGCCAGGTCTGACCCAACGGCCGCTAACTACTTGCTGCCCAATAGCGATCAGGTCTAAATACTTTTTTTTAAGCAGGACATCGTGTGCGACGGAGCGAAAAAAAACAGCCACGCACACACACGAGCAGCTAAACTACGAAGAAGAGCACACATAGATACATAAAAACGTGTGCATGCAGCAGAGAGTATACAAGATTCGGAGCGAGGCAAAAGAGCTTGCGGTCTTCTCCCACCCCACCCCCACCGTTCTGATTTCGTTCGGCTTGTGTGTGTATTATAATGCGAGGCCAGAAGAGGCGATTGGTCGACAGGCCACGGGACAGCCCGCGTAACAATGAGGGATATACATATAGAGAGAGAGAGACGAAGTCGAGAAGGAGAAGGAGCGGAAAGCTCGGCCATTTTGCCGCGAGTGTATATACACGGGTAGCTAACGAAGCGTAGCGCGCCGCCGCAGAAGCACCGGTCTATACAGACTCCCCCCGCCTGCCAGCCGCTCTTATATATGTACACCGCGCAGCGTAAGAAGCGCGCCGAATCAATCTTTCTATGCCAGTGTGTGTGTGTGTGTGTGTGTGTGTGCGAGAGGCCACACCCTTTGACCCAAAGCCGCATTATGTCCCGATAAATATGGAGGAAACGTTGGATGAGCGTTGGACGCGGGATAATGCGGAGCGAGCGAGAGCGATTGTTATCGCCCCGCGGACCGATCAATCGAAGGATCTCCCGCACGCGCGCGCGCAAGCATTCCATCCAGGTATACGATGTACGTGTGACTTTGGACTTTTTTTAAAAGGTCTATACGGTATTAATAAGTCCGCGTCTTTTTTTATCGGTGGATCGATCTTGTAATATATAAGTATAAGCTTCTGGTGTTTTGTGTGTGCGTTGGCTTTTGGTGTTAATCCAATTGGGATGCGCTGCGTGTATACATACGAACTCTATTGATCCGTGTGGATGATTAGATGGGAAACCACAAACACCGTCGTAGCGCATCAGAAATGTGCACCGAGATTTCAGCATTACGGTGCGGCGCGCGCGTTTCAACTAATTTCCTATATAATCCATCTCCCGCAATACCGATCCGACATAATCAGGAAGATTTTTAGGTTTCACTTAACACGCTGTAACATTCGAGAGAATGAGCAAAGGAATATAAAAGCCGCTTAAGTTTCAAACGCGCGTTAAGTTATACGCCTTAGACGAAGGCGCGTATAGGATTTACATTCCCGATAAAGCAATAAATTAGGCGGATATGCGTACGAAAAGAATCGCGGGCTTCAAAAGTATTATACGCTGCGCGGTGTTAGAGCCCCATGCTGGTAAAATCATCGCGTACACAGCCTATAAAATAGTTAACAAGGAATTTTAAGCGGGATATATGTTGCGCGAGGCTTTATATCAAATCGAAGTTAACGCTGCGAGTTTCGTCAGCTTTTTATTTGTTCGCAGGTTTTCGAGTAATGTGCGATTGAAGGTATTATTGAATAGAAATCTCATGACAGGTGATTAAACACAATTACAGGATAAATTTTACACAAAGGAGTAGCTGATGCTGTGGAAACATAATTTCCGCAATACTTGTTGAAATTTCTGACAGGTTCAAAACTTTATATCGATATGGTGGTTCGGTGTAAATCAACATTTCTAATTGATTTCTAACAAGATTCCTTAGACGCGCGGGGTCTAGTCAAACGTACAGTTTATCCCGATCTACAAAATATTCGAATGAAAAACATCCGACAGCAAATACGTAGTAACTGTCAGAAATCATTTCACGTTACGAGATAACGTTATGTCGAATGAGCTTGGGGAAAAAAGTACTTGTCGACACGGCACATTTATTAGCTAATAACTTATTTTCGTTATAAAGCGATCAAACCTATACAAAATCATGGCCTATAAAGTAGGCAACAAAACCAACGATATAAAATGACAAATCGATCCATGTCATTCTTACCAGTTCTAATCACACGGAACGAAGCATCAAACTAGTCCAACCTCATCTCGCGCAAAAAGAAAAAAGAAAAAGGAGCCGCATACAGAAAGACGTCCGCATTTGCCTACTTCCATTTGGCGCGCAACGCGTCAACGCGAGGCCAACAAAAAAAAAAAACGACCGATTGTTTACAATAAATTACTGCACACACAGACACACACAGAGACTTGGGGGCAGCTCTAACGCTCGCAGCAGCGGCACAGACAGAGTCAGCTTCGATCGTTAAAGCCACATAGAGAGAGAGAGAGAGAGAGAGCAAATTTACGAAGCGGCTTTTGTTCCTTTTGCCAGCAGCCATTATACAGACGCATAGTTTATGCCTCGAATATCGCGCAAGATGGCCGCCGCCGCGCTCTGTGCGCTGCACCGCGGTTATACACGTGTATAAAGAAGGACGCTCGGGCGCAATCGTTATATACGAGCCATTTGTGCGCCATAGAAAAATGCCCTGCGCTCGCTCGCTCGCTCCACTGCAGCAGCACCGCTTTTAGCTTAGCTACGTCCTTTTTTTTTTTCTTCCCACTATATATATATATATATATACGCGCGCATGCACAGTTTTATATTTACAGCTCGGTAATGCAAATACGCGGGGCCGCCGCTACGTCATCTCTGCACCGCGGGTTATGCGTGTATACGAGACGACCGCGACTAACGCTGCTGTTGGTGCTTCGTTTGCTTGCCACTTAGGCGATCGGCAGCTCGATTTCGACACTTTGGCTAATCGAATGTGCGAGCCACTCGCGCCTGTGTCTGTGTATACGGGGGATTCGCTGATGACGAAGGAACGGTTATGGGAAAACTTGAGTGTTTGCACTTTGAAAGAAGTGTGTGAACGCGAGGATGAACAAGAAAAAAAGGAAAAAACAGTCATTGGCTCAGAGGATTCGAGGTCGAATGGCTTTTAATTTTAGATTTTCCGTCACCTCGTTCACTCCCTACAGGTGTGATCGCAACTCAAAACGTGCTATTTTTATACAAAATCGTTTTTTTTTTTTTTTAATCTTTTGGACGAATAACGAATCACCTATTAGAATTAGGATTTAAGATGTTTTACGTTTAGTGAGGAAAAATCGAATGGAATTACCGATTCGTAGGTATTACGCGCGAGATAATGGAAAAGCAAATTTTTCGACGTACACGACGTGAATTGCGCACGAAAAAGTGTTTTTGTCGTTTTACATTTGTACGCATACGCACACATCACGGTTTTCTAGCGAAATAATCGATCGCGACCGTAGGTATACACACTGTATGAAAGAGTAAGAGAGTAAAAGAGAGAAGAGAACGGAAATCGGATGTTTGAGCGGTCGACTACGTTCCACCCTCATTATTTACTTTGTGTGTAATTTCCATTGTATTACCAGTCGACTCTTCGTCGTGTATTCTTTTCTTCTTTTTTTCCCGTGCGGCGTTCGGAGGATAAAGTCGAAACGGAAATAATGATCTCCTTTTTATCGGTGAAAACAAAAAAAAAAGCGAAAGTGGCAAATATATATATAAACGAGTGAAACGAGGTTTTTCGGTTAAATTTGTGTGCTTTGCGGTGAAAAAGGAAAAAAAAGAAAATTTGGAGGCTCTTGTTTGATCGTAGATTAAGTGGCTTTGGGGATAGATAAAGGCTCCGAGCACACGCCGTGGAAACTACTTTCCCGTAATTGATTTATCGATTGATAATTTCACTTAAAGGTTGGCAAACAGTGCGTGTGCAGCCTCGGGATGCATTGTAATCTTTGTTTATCCGATTAATCGGGAGTTTGTTTATCTATAAATTATGCGATTGGGAAATACTACGGGAGCAAAAGCGATCGAACTTCTTAAAAGTGATATTTTTATTTTTTTTAGTGAAATTTCACTGTTGCTAAAATAAGTTTACTGAAATAATATAAGAACGATAATTAATGAATCGTGTATGATAACGGTAAAAACTATTTTCTTTCATTTTATTTATAATACAATATTTCTAGGCTTAGAAAATATTCCTGTATAGGAAAATGGTTTTGTTAAGACCTGTTTGACCACATTTTATTCTTTTAACTTTAAGATACATTGAAAGCTTTCGCTTAACCAAACAAAACTTGAAATAACGACATTTGAAGAAGTCGCAGTAATAGTTTAGCACGTACATTTTTTGTTAAAAATAAAAGTGGCAAAGATAACAGTGTCTTAGCGTCGATTGTCAATTATATAAAGCCAAGCTCATACGGAGTCTTTATTAAATTAAATTAAACAAATCTTTATAATACTATATAGTTATATAACAGGTAAAATTAAATTTGTTCCAAATAAAGTTGTGATCAAATTGTTGTAAAATTCCTATTTATTTATTGTAGCATAGAAATAGGAACCGATAAATTTATATAAAAAAAAACAATGTATACCATAGCAATATGCTCTACATCATCACAGTAACTCAATGTAAAAAGTTTAGACATTTACTTGAAAACACCAAAGTGGTAAAGCCCCGAGAAAAATTTCTACACCAAACATAAGACTTGCAAAAAAAATGTTGATTCCCTTTTAGAGTCAATCAAAGGTGGTAAACCCCGCAATGGTTCTCGCGTGAAAACGTCGACGCGTCGCTCTCAGCTCTCTTTCTCTCTCTCTCTCTCCGACCCCTCTAACTTGCCTTCCACACGCGTAAAATGACTTAATGAACGCGGACATGCGACGCATTAGCACGTATTAAGCGCGCGCCACACGCTGCCTCATCCCTTCACACACACACACATTACATATATATAAACAGGCGGCTGTACGTGAACACACATAATACGAGCTATGCTCATCCGACCGCAGGCCGCCGCCGCGTGCGGATTGATTCCCCCCCGTTTTGAAGCGCGTGGCTGAATATATATAGAGCATTCCGGCGTGTGCGCGAGGGGTGAGTTGGTAAAAAAAGGATCTGATATGGCTGATTTTTTGTTCGATAGGTCTAAAGAGAGAGAGAGTGAGTATGTGTGTATATAATAAGTGCGATGAGCTGTTGATGATTTTCCGAGGCTCGAGTGAATCGACGGTGGGTTCTCGGGGGGGATCGAGGGCAGTGGGAGATTGGTTATGGGTGATGGTTATAAGAGCTACTGATGTTGGGGCACGATGTCACTTGGTTTGGAGTGATCGCTTTTGTTGGGATTATTTCAGAGACTAGTCGCGTATACGCTTAATTATAGTTTAGATGGATAATTGGATCGATGACACGATGTAGATTTGGATATAATGTTTAGATAATTGAGTGTTTGCAAGGATGTGGCTTGCGGTGACTTTGAAATAAAGGGTATACATTCTGGTGGGATAAGTTTCTTTTTTGCGCGATATACTCCGTCTGCGGTTTTCATCCGTGTCTATAAATAGATCGGTTGCCGCAAAGGAATATCTTTATCATTCGTCCATGAGAACAATCCTCAATTTAACCGTATAGACATTTGCGGAATCTCTTTTACACGTACTCGCAATTCCTAAATGTTCAACTATGGCTTTTTAAAAACCACAACACATTGAGTGTCTTTGAAGAGAATTCAAGCGACGCGGTCGAATCGCAAATCCCAAAAGCAAGGCACGGAGCTCGAATAAACCTTCCAAGCGCGGTGCACAATGAAAAATCCGATCCACGAATCTTCGCTATAAACATATCTCGATCGCGACCTGAAAATAAAAAAAAAAACCCTCAAAAATAACGAGTCAACGTCGAGTTCTCGTAAACAAAGCCCGAAAAACCCGACTCTATACTCAACTCGGCACAAGCGAATATTCGGTCGTCTCGTCGTAAATATGGTTCGCGTGGCGGCGCGTGACTCACTCGAATAAAAAAGAAGGAACGGAGAGAAGAGAGAAAGAGTGAGAGAGAAAAGAAGGGGGGGGGGGGACAAGAGATAGCCGAAAGAGACGATCGTGCTCGGTGCATTAGTGTGATTAGCGTCATAGAGCGTAGAAACAGAGAGCGAGAGAGCGAGAGAGAGTCAGCTGGCGCGAGAGAAATAGTCCAGTCGTTAAAGCGCCCCACTGCATATATATATATAGATGTAAAACAGGCTGTGTGCTCCCCCTCATAATTTGCACCTGGTGGGCCGCTCTGATTCTATCGTCGACGCTCCGCCGCCGGCCGCGGCTCGTGCGGCCAAAATGATCGCGATAGGAATTTAACGAACGACAGATTATATATATATGTATATACATATATATGCCTGGAGCTACTGCTGCTGTTGGAGCTACTACTTCTGGTTCTACGCTTCCGTTATCGCTCCTCGCCCTGCATAAGTACTTGAGAAATTGAAAATGGTGCGCGCTTGTACTTCGTGGCGGAGAAACGAAAGGTGACGAGTTTCGATTGATGTGGTTTGCCGTTGAATTTTTTTTGCAGTCAAATCTAATTTTTGCTTTAGCTCTGGCCGAGCGAGTTAATTGTTTTATAACTGTATTGTTTCAGTTTGTTACGCGACAGAATATAGATTATATTAAAAGATTATATATCCAAGTACGAAGAATAAGACATCATTCGTGAACAGCAATAAATTCTAGAGCCTCGAAATAATACGTTTTCTAATAATCTTAATACACCTTAAACATACAAATAAAAATATCATCCCCGCATTAATCTTATTTAAGTGCTTATCACGCAGTTGTTAGATAAAAGATAATTTTCTTATACATATCCTAAACGACTCATTTCACTCAATAAAATTACACATCTGCCGACTGAAAGAGAAAAAAAAAGCCAGAGAATATAGCAAAATAATCATCTGATAACATGATAAATAGTAGTGTATACAGCTGTTGATTTTTGCCATGTATCTTGCACTTTTAAATTGCGTATCGAAAGAAGGCAACAATTTGCAAACGAGGAGAGAAAAAGAAAGGAGATGTATAAATAAAAACGAAATGAAATCGTGTTATCTGGCTTTCAATTTATTAGAGCCAGTGTCCCAGATACTTATTCTATTTCTGCTGATAAAATATATAGAGTAGCGGTGCTAGATTTGAGTTAAAGACCTATCTTGATACTTTTATTACGACTCAACGATGGACCAGATTCTCCCGAGTCCATATCTCTTTCAGATGTGTATCTGCTTTATTTAGTGCTCGCGAGATGTTCAATCGGACTTTTTATACTCTTGCTCCTGTGATCCGATATGTATTGAATATCAAATGAGTTTGGATGCTAATATGCACTTTTAAAGTAACTTATTATCTAAAATGAATATTTAATATTTTCAAAAAGAAAAATACTTTTCTCAATGTCCAAACATTGCGAAAACTAACGATTCCAAAAAACTTACGAAAATTGAATTTGTATAAATATTACATCTACCACGTGTTATTTTTCAAAAGTAGGTTTATCGCCGCGAGAAATATCCGGCGCGAAAACAAAAAGAATAAAAAATTGCAATTTTATATAAACAAAAAAAAAAGCCTGGAAGTTGAGGAGGTATGTAAAATGGTGACTCGCTAAAGTGGAGACATTAAGATATCCTGCTCCCAAGGCATCTCCGCGATATATACTCGCGAGTATCCTCTTTTAAACTTTACTACTTGACTATATCGGGAGCGCAATTTTCATTATATCACTATAAAATTGGATATTGAGTAATCCACGGGGAATAACGAGCAATTCATTTTACGCGGTAACGATCGTCCTGCTCTTTTAAAATTTCAATTTAAACGAATATGCTGCACGAGCGAAATTATACGCGAATAAAAGTTTGATGGACGTCGAAATTACTCTGGCTGTCTTTTTTTCCCTTTTGTATAAATACGAGCGATCGACAGCAATCAATTTTTCGTCGTCTCGGCTTCTCTTATTTGCGGAATAATACTAATATTTTAATAATTACATGTTCGAAACCATAATATTTACTGTAATATGCATAAAATTAACGTTTAAGCGATTCGTTCGGGAGGTAAAAAGGTTTTTTTTTTCTCGCCTACTGCCTTTTTCAGAGATACTGGTTTGTCGGATATGGAATGTGCCGCCTTTCTCGTGTCGTAAATTAAAAAAATCTGTGTGCTTTTTTTTGTACAATAACAATAACCACGCGTACTTATTTTCCGAGAAATTGATTCGGATTATCGTTACTTTTTCTTTTTTATCAATTAGCAGCTTATTGTATTTTATAAGAGTGTTTATTTCGAATCTCGTGTCAAAAAAGAAAAGCTGTCGCAGTCCGCGTTTTATTCCATCAGTTTCAGTTCCAAGGTTCCAAGTTCAGTATACATTATCTGTAATTGAATGAATTTAAAAATAGTATAGCGGCCGTGACGCTGTATTCTTCGCCTATGACTCCCACCCAGTATAAAAAAAGTATTATATTTGACGTATCCCAAGGATCGCTTTTATCTGAATTTTTTTCAAAATTCCAAGCTCGAGACGATAATCGAAAGAAAAAAAGCTGTCGTCCGCAGTCAAGTCCGCGATTGTGTGTACGAAAAGCTCTGGCGTACAGGGTACGTCGACGCAATAACCCCATATACACACGTCATCTAACACACGTATATATAGAGTCCATTTCTCTCGCTTAGCGGGTGGTAACCCTATATACCTGGAGGATGGCGACGGCGGCGGCGGGGACGACGTTCGGCTCGGCCCCCGCTAATGCACTTTTAATTAATTAAATGGGCTACGAAGCTCGCGTGCCAGCTGTCCGCACTCACTGCAAACTCATTCCCCGCGCGCTTCTTCTTCTCTCCCTCTCTCTCACTCTTCGTACGTCGTGTATATCTTCGTGCCACGGCCTCTCTTCGTATATACGAACGTGTGCGAAAGGTCTGTGATGGACGAGAGAGGGAGAGAGAGAAAGAGCGAGGATATCGATCAGTGGGCGATCGATGGGCGGAGGAAAGAGATTCTCATTGCTCACTAATGGAATGTTAATATTGCGTTTAGGATTTTCTCGGGGTCTGTCTACCTTTTATATATACCTTTTCTTTTTTCTTTTTATCCACCCGTTGTATTGCTTTCTGACGCTACGGGATGACGGGGTTAATAAGGGGTTTTACGCTCAACATTTTTTTTTTTCTTCGATGATTTAGGACTTTTTCTGCTTCTTTTCTGTTTTTTATTTTTTATTGGGGAGAAAGATGCGAAGGATTCCCGATGTTTTTGAGGTAGAAAGTGCCAGAAGGAGTGAGAATTTTCAATTTTCGTAATTGGCCGCAGCCACGTTGAGATAAAAGGCACGATTAATAAATCAGATTAGAATTGTCTATTGCGGCCATTTGGATATTTTCTATGTTTATAAAACGCCCAACAAATCAAAATTCCTTGTAGGCATATAAAAGAATTTGTTTAATTTCTCATAATCTTTTTAAATTAATCTTCAGAATTTTAATAAAATATTTAATCAATAACGTATAGGCGAAGAGAAAAAAGAAGGTTGAAACTTTTCTCGTTTGCAAATTGATAAGTTCTGAAACGGGCAACAATCGGTCGCGATCGCGACACTCATAAAGAAGAACATAAGCCGACCCGCTAATAATTAGCAAATAGCCGATTAATCCTGAGCCGTATAGGCCAATGCGGCATACGGCGAGGGAGAGAGAGAGTGAGACAGACCGCGAGCCAACATCAGAGACTCTCTTCCTTCCTTCCACTCCTTTTTCTTCATCGCTGAATGAATGGCGAGTGAGGCGCTGCATGCGCACACGCTCGCACACACACACACACACACACACACCTATACCATGTGCAGACTCTCCTCATCCCGTAATTAAAGTCGGCGGTGCGCGCGGTGACGTTGATTTAGTTGTCGGTGTGCGGCACATATACATAAACGCGCTCCGCTGCTGCTTCTTCTCCTTTCCGTTCCATAATTCTTTTACCTCGCCTCTCTCTCTCTCTCTCTCTCTCTCTTTCTCTCTCTCTTGCTTGCGATGCACCGAAGCAAATTCGCATATATACATATATATGTATATATATGTACACGCGCGGACCTGCTTATGAGAAATTTATGCTTCCAGTCGTGCTCTCGTTTCATTACGTTTCTTTATTCCTTTTTTTTCACTCTCTCTTCTCTCTCTCTCTCTCTCTCCTTTTTTCCAGTTTGGAGAAGAAAAAAAGAGCGTTCTTCTATAAGAGACGTATAGCGTATAGGCACATGGATATATATAGGCGCTCGTTACCTATACTCGCTTCTCTAGGACTGCGTACAAAGAGATAAATTTCTCTTCGCTCGCCTTTTCTTCTGCACGTGTTCTTTCTCTCTCTCTCTCTCTCTCTCTCTCTCTCACTTCTTTCTTTTCTCGCGTCGCAGAGATATGAATGCAAATATACAGCGAGCGCGAGAGCGGTGAGTCTTGTACGGTACTCTAGTTGAAAAATGGTCGAATTGGCCACGATTTATCAGGAATTAATGGGAATTGTCGGGGTTGGTGTGTTAAATATTGAAAAAGGATTATTTACTATTTATTCTGACGCGGCTGAAATTCGCAGGTGTTCGGGCGACGGCTTTTAACGAGCGCTGCGGTTATAATATCTATCGGCTCTCGGCTGTAAAACATTGTCGTTGCCGTAGTTTCAGGCAGTTCATTAATTTCCTTGGAATATACAAGCGCAACTGTTATTGCTCGTATATGAAGAATCACTTTGGAAATGTTTAATATCAGTAATCTATTATATAGTCAGTAACTGATCTATATATCGATGGAAAAGCAAAAATTATTATACTTAAAATTTACTGCGTTATCCTTTGCCATTTTAGAAGTTTTAAAAGATTTTCAATTTTCGAACCGTTAATTGTTAATCTACGATTCAATACCATTTTTACTAATGCAGGCAGACATTCCCGACCCTTTTTTCCCTCCCCCATGGATAACAACAAAACTATTTCCACCTTGACGCATAAATATATAGCTGCCAGTTCGCATTCCAAAACTCCTCCGTTTATAAACGTCTTTCAAAAGAAAAAAAAGGAAAAAAAAACGAAAAGAAAAAAGCGAATCCCCTCCTAAAATCACGACACTTTAGGGGTTTCGATAAGGTTCCGGGCGTCAAGTAGTTACACGCGCTCGACGTCAAGCCTCGTTAGGGGACCCCCAAAAAACTTTGACGATTCACGCCTCTATACGTATATACATATACCTGCCTCGTTTCCTCTCCATATGAATGAGCATGAAGATGCGCGCGTGTGCACACGTGTGCTACACATATATGGGTGTGTGTGTGTGTGTGTGTATTTGGGCGCGTAGCCGGAGAATTTATATGCGTATATACGCGACATTTCGTTGGACCGATAAATTTCGGCAGCAGCAGCAGCAGCAACCTCCCTTTTATGCGCGCACACACCGCATATATATACCCGAGAGACTTTTTAGTCGACTGCTTGAACCAGATTATGGCTTATATGGGACAGTCCGAAATGCGTCGGACTCGATTTATTTATCTGCGGCGAGTCGCTCGCGCCGTTCGCGATAATAAAGGGGGCATTTTTTAAGCGTGTACCTTTTTCGTTTTCTCTTTGAATTCAAAAAAAAATTTGTTAATATTGCAAAATCTTATATGATTATCGGTAAAAGTATTGGTTGCAAGTTTTGATATAGCACGGAAAAAGGTCTACGTACATCAGCCATAGGTCAGCCTCTTACACGAAAGCTCTCGAATAAAAAGGGCGATCCGAAGAGAAATCCGTAACCATCGAACATTCGCCAAACTCTACCTATACATGGGCCATAAAAATATCTCCCGAAAGCCGGACAGAAGCGCGAGTCAAGGAACTCTCTCGACTGGACCAAACAAAAACAAAACAAGCCGCAGAAAGAAATTCTCCTCGCTCGCAAAAACTCGTGTTCCTCGTTGCCGGTTGTCCCATCCCTTTTTTTTTTCTTCTTTTCGTCGCGTCCGACTCCTTATAGGCGATGTCGCGCGCTTTTCTCCCTTCCCTCGTTAATTAAATGGTTTATATCAGGGGAGGCGCTCACGCATATTCCCCAACTCCAATAGACCGGAGAATCGCGTTCCAATTTCGCCTGATATATATATATATATGTATACACGAAACCCATATACACTCGCATATACATATATATTCAATTAGCCGTGCGTTCGGACCTATTCGCATATATATACGAGCGCAGCTCTCGGCGAAAAAAATATATAGCCCAGGGGCCCCATAGAGGACGATTAGAATGAATGGGCCTTATAAATCAGGCCCCTCGTTGCTATATACGCTCGTTCGTTCGCGCCTGCACGAGTATCTTTTGCGCGCGTGTGTGTGTATCCGCTGTATATACGTATAAGCGTGCAGCAGCAGTTCTTTAGAGGGAGATGGAAAAATATATATATAAGGTGCTCGAGATTTCTGCTGGGGCGCTCTGAACTTTTGGGTTGAGAGACTTCCCTTTAAGGGATCGTTCGCGGTTCCTTATTCGCCAAAGAAATGGCTCTGCTCTTAGCTTTCCATGTCTGACAATAAATGGAGAAGAAAGTAACAACTTGGTTTTTTTTTTTTCAAAAATAATAATCAAATATCGTATCAGAAATTAACCGTTGATCATATTCGGAGTGGAAACTCGAGATGACATTTTCCGATCGTGCACACGATATTGCGAGAAAAACTGAAATAATTTTATATAGTCACTTTAATTAATTAATGTCACGGCGTATGTGGTTTAGTCATTTGCCAGGATTATTTATTGTCGACATGATCGATTACTCAATTAGTTTTCCAGGCAGCGTTACACTTGTCTACGTAGCTGTCGAAAAAGTCCCTCTCTTTTCAGATCCAATTCCGAAACATTTTTACTATATAGTTTACTTATTAACCGGGTGACGTCGAGAGAGAACCTGTTCTGTCGCCACTTAGAAACTAGTTAACATTTTTAATGGGACGGAAAAATCAATGTCGGACGTAAAATATATCGTTACCGAGTGATATCAAACAATTCAATCGTGATACGCGGACCGGAAAAAAATGTGTGCATGCAGAAAATGTTTGCGTTTAACAATATTCTTTTACTATAATGAAAGATTTTAAAAGCAGATTTAGTAAGTAAAATATTGCTTATATTTAAATATCCCACCATAGTTTGTTACTTTGTATAGAGCTTTTATTAAACGTTTTCGAACCGAGACTAATAGTTTTACGATTTGAAGCACAAGTATATGTTAAAAGCTTCTTTACCACTTCTTCAACCATTCACATCTTTGTAAGTAACATTGAAACCTTAGTACATAATCAGCAAGACGTCAGTCGCAGGATGCATAGACATTTTCTGAATATATCGAACATGAAGTACAGCAAAGCGAGAGAAAAAAAAAAGGAATAACGAGTATTTTTCCGTAAACCGAACAAAAAACGAAATAATAAAAGAAGAAGACTCCGGCACCGACGAAAATCCGTAACCGCGTAGAATAAATTACTCGGCGTGACATTCGAAAAGAAAAAGGTTGGCGGCGAGTGTCGCGTGCATGTCCTCGCCTCTCTCGAAATCCGTTCGTCCGTTTCGAAAAAAAACGGCACTTTTTTTGTCACATTGTACAGGTACACGTCAATGCCTCTCTCTCAGTTATACCGCGTATTATACACACACGTATACGTAGGCGCGCGCGAGAAGAGACGGAAAGAAAGTGTCGAATGTGTATATCCGGTCCTCTCAATAGACTAGAGACGCCTCACTTGTGG
Organism: Megastigmus dorsalis; assembly: GCA_900490025.1. Lineage (NCBI taxonomy): Eukaryota > Metazoa > Arthropoda > Insecta > Hymenoptera > Megastigmidae > Megastigmus > Megastigmus dorsalis. The sequence continues at coordinate 58,212 of UELU01143155.1, read as the reverse complement.
ATCTTTGTTTAAGCTCGGCGCTGCTCTGTTTGTCGATCTTTCGACGAGGAAAGCGAGGAAAGGAGCAAAAGTCGACGAGTTTCCTGTGAGTCCCGTGAGTCAATGCAAACTACGGCGGATGTATACATATACATTCCCCTCTCTTTTTCTAGTTCGCTCTCTCACAGGGTATATCTTGAAAGATGTCAAAAAAAAAAAAGTTGAGAGGTTTCGGACTGAATCGAAATTTTCTAGATAAGCTCTTTTCTACAGTTACTGACAATTATTTGTTTCCCAGTTATTTGGACTACCAGGACAACTTGACTCGTTTCAACGAAAGCATAAAATGATTTTACCAGATACGGATACAAAACGAAACGCCTTTTTGCCCAACGCGATTCAGGCAAAACATAAAGAATTTCCAGATATTAAAAAATTTGATTCCCTAAACATTATATTTTAATATTGCCCACAAAGAGTTAAATTTGTGCCTCTGACACCTCCATGGTGAATTCGGCACAAGCCAAATAAAGAATCGCGAGCCAGCAGAAATATGAACGAATCTTGCGAAAGCCCAAAGAAAAAAAAGTATTTTATTTCCAAAAATTTAAACGGGTATACCCAGCGGAAATCCAGTTTTATTCATCAACCACACTTAACTCGATCGCAAAAATTGAACCGCACGTATCCACGATAACCGCAGCCATTAAAACCACGACATTCAGTAGCGACTATATGTATAATAACGCAACCCCCCCGCGAATAACGTATTCAACAAGCGTCGCAGCAGTTGGAACACGAAAAAATCGGCAAATCTAGAAAATCGCGCCAAAAAGAATTATTATCGACGTATAATTTCCCATTTCCAAAACATATCAATATCCACGTTCTCGCATACCTATAATCTCTTTTTTTTAAATAAACATGCGCTTACTCGTCGCATGAAATGATACTTTACGAGTGAGCGAGAGAGAGAGAGAGAGAGACTATTTTCGGAATGGAAATGGCGGCGAGTCTCAGCCAGTATGTTAATTCGCGCTCATGAGCCCATCAAGGAACATGCAACGCGTGGCCCTATGTATAAATGGATGTATATATATATAAGCATCTTGGCTCGCGCGCCAACGTCAGTGTGATGCAGCAGCAGCATACAGTGACACACACGTGTGTGGAGCAAAGTCCAGCGAATGTTTCTACCCCCTTTTTTTTTTGTTTATTTAGGCGGGCGGGACGGGGAGGGAAGCTTTTTGCTCGTCGCGATGTACATTTAAAGGCAAAATGTCGTCGTTTTCAGCACCGAAGAATCGCTGGGCCCCGAGAATTAACGAGCTATAACTGCCTGCGAGGACAACTCGGATTATACGCTGCAGCTTTGACAATATTTTTCGACGAGTCAAGCGCTTCTTTACTTTTTTCTTTCTGTGTGTGTGTGTGTTTTAAGTATTATACAGCTTGTTAGCGAATGTTTATAAATGATACAGAGTATTTTTTATGACGGCGCATTGTGGATTGCTATTATAGGATACAGCTATACGTTGATAAAACCGTAGGCGAGAAATAGCTTAAGTCAGAAACTTCAGAAGAGTTGCTTGAGGTATTTGTATAAAATATTTTATCCAATGACGTATGCGAACGTGTCCATTATAGCTTGAAATGCAAGGAAAAGATATTTCAAAATACCATTTCTACTTATTTATATGTTTTGAGTAAATATATAAGTATTCACTCAATATTGCCTTAATATTGGTTCAGTACTTCCCGCGGCTTGACACATTACGGGAAAAATTACGGGAATACTACATATTTCACGATCCAAAACTCCTCTTTGAAGCGTGCGACCAAAAAAATCCCCGTACACACGGAGTATATAGAGTGCAGTCGAGCTGCACACCGGAAAAGCCGCAGCGAGCACTCGCTCTATATGTATATATAAAACGAGCAAAGAGGAGGTGGTCCGACAGAGTCGGACGTACCGAGTGTACGCACACACACACAAAGCTACGATGCTCCGACAATAGGCTATAGCTCGGTGCGGGAGAGAAAAAAATGGAGTACATAACGCAACGCGCGGGCGGTGCTATTCGTTCGCGCACACACAGACGCACGGCTACGCGACAAGTGCACGACGGAGCAACGCTGCGACGTGTACGTCTGCATTGTGTATAGGTATAAACGCGTGTGTGTATAAAACTAGCACGAATGGGCGGCTCGTCTCTTTCGCGCGCGCGCAATGAGTATCGGGGGCGTTCTTCTCTCTCTCTCTCTCTCTCACGCTTGGTTCTGTCCCCCTCTGACGGACTACCTACCGCGAAATTAGCGAGTAGAGAGAGAGAGAGAGAGACCGAGCCGCAAACCAACGACGAGCGAGTTACCAGCTCTACACTCGCGTCTGCGCGCTCTGCTTCCGCCAATGTGTATATATATATGTATAACACAATGCGATGAGTTTGTGTATAGCGTGCGATGAATGAGTTTGCGCGGTGCGATGGAGGGACAATGCCGCGACGACGCTATTGCTGTAGGTTGGTGGTGGGGAGCGCGTGGGGAGACGCGATAATTGATCGATGAGTATTGCGCGCGTGAAAATTCGAGGCTGTATATGCGTTATAAACCTGCATCGGTTATCGATAGCTGTGCTCCTGTGTCCATAGGCGAATTGAGAATTTTCTATTTTATCGATTGTTATATATTGATAGGCTGGACAGTTGTAGAGAAACTGACGACGATTTTTTTTTGGAAGATTTGCCGGGCGTAACTTTTTGAGCCTTGATTTCGGAGCAATAATGTTTACGATCTCGTTGATCTACGTTCGGCAGGGAATTTCACGATAATGAACCTCTTAAAGTTGATGCATTCCACACGATCGCGTATTATATGTATTCTGGATAACTGCGATACAATGTTAAGACTGTGCGATGCTTCATAACTTGTAAAACACGACCTCGTAAAACATTAATTTACGGCGCGTGCTTTTCGTTATTTATATCAATCGATTTACATTATGTGTGTGGCCCAATAATGCCTTCTAGGAATCCGCATTTTGACACTCGTATTTTCTATTCGACATACTGGAGAACATGTGTATGGAAACGTGCAAGAGCTATTTCCAATGCCATGCTTTTGATGGATACTATATACAAGTACCGTCAAGGTAAATTTCTCCAATCACTGACAAACATATATTTCTAATCAATTTGATTATGATAATTGAAATTTATATTTATGTTAAATCCTTCTTTTTCAGTTTCTTACAAAGCATTCCAATTCTGATGATCTAACTGTAACGGATGGGAAACAATCCCATAAGCATGCAAAACAATCTCACATTTTCCAACCTCCCGCGCAAACACCATCCAACGTAAAGAGGATCATACGATATCCATGGGGAATTCTAATTTCTCGATACGCCCAGCGCACGCATACACGGTAAAGATAGGGATCGCACAAGTCGAGTGGCCCTGATGCCCAGGCATTCGTGGAATAAATATACAAGGAGGTAGCCAAGAGAGAGACAGACAGCCAGAGCATCATCGCGTATCCACGGGTGTATATAAGCTTTTTGGCAAGGGACTCCCAGTATGTATATCCACCTATTCTCGCGACGATGAGAGTATATACGATGCACCGGAGGCATTAGCATCCCGCTGAGATCCCACATGCGCACGTGTGTGCATGTGAGCATGCAATGGCTATATACAGATATGTAGCTATGGAGCAAGGGAGAGAGGGAGACAAGATTGGACCCACGGTGCGAGCGATATATGTCTCTGATGAATGCTCGACCTTTTTTTCCTTTTGGTTGGCGGCTGGCGGCAGTGGTATAGTAGTGGTGGATGAAGTAAGTACTTTTTGAGGAGTAATGGAGTCGAGCCGAGGCATTGTTAAGCCGGTACACGCGCTGCGGATTAAGTTCTTGAATTGGCTGGCTGGGGCTCCGAAGGGACTTGTGCGTTGCGGCGATCATCTCTTTTTGCAAATTCAGCGTTGGGAGAGTCGCTGTGCGGCGGAAGCGCTGAGTTAATTCTATACTTTAAATACGATGTATGGTACGATGTGATATATGGCGTATGGAAAATAATGAATGGGGAAGAGCTGGTTGTTAATTTCTAATCGTCCAGAATGGAGTTGTTGACCAATTTGGGAACCGAATTTCCGTCGACTTCTAGTATTAGAATTTTCAAAAAAGTGACCCTGACGACATCCTTTCCTCCTATATTCACGCGTGTTCACCCTCGCTATAACCTTCACGGTTCCAAGAAGAAAAGTGTACACAATGGCTAATAAAAAGTAGCTAGAACAAATTACTTTTTTTGTTGCCAAGTTGTACATAACGTTTACATGACTAATGGCATATTGCAAAGATGCTATTCGTGGCTGCATTTAAATTGTTTTAGATTCGATAGAAGTGATGGTGACAGGCTGCACCGAGTCGAGTGAGGTAAGAGATATTTCTGTGGATTTTCTAATCCCCCCCGTTAACTTCTTATCCCGCAAAAATTTATTCCCGCATTTAGTATTTGAGCATTAAATTTTCTATTTCGTATTTTTTTGTTTCTCCGTATTTTGTCGGCTCTCGACTGCGAGTATACCTATAACTAATAAAAAGTTTACGATTAATCTCGCTGAATTAACGGTACGATGGGAATCGATGTACAGATTTCCATGTACACTCTCCAGTCATCTTTTAGATGGCGAACATAAAAATGACACAAACTTGTTACGATGTTATGGATTTATTGGTGTTTTAGTGTACTTCAGCTTTATCTTCATTTATATAAAGTTCAATCGCGTACACCAAGACGCCAATGAACTTCTTTGAAAGTTTGTGCAGCGTCTTCGGTGAAGATGCCGTAGCCGATAAGCGACAAGATCTATAGGATCGGCGCAGGTATCTTGGGACTTGCACAATCTTGAAATCTCACGTACTTTTGACATAGTTCTGATTTTTCCGGGCTTATTATGTTCTGAATCCAATAAAAATAACTTACAAGCGAGTAATGGTTGCTATAAAGTTTATGAACATCAACAAATGAGCCATTTTGATACGTTGTTGGCCATTCCAGTCAAATCATTATACATTGTATTTTACTGTTGGATCAAACTTCACAGTTATGAGGATTCATATTTATAAACTGAATATCCAATGCTAAAAATTATTTATGACTCGATGAACTTTTTCCACTTTATTCCCATTTCCATCTAATCATATCGTTCTCCAGTTCCTCCGAAAAAATCCCAAGCTTCTTTTTGAATTCCTTCACACACACCACACAATCAATAATAAAAGCCAAGCACTGTCATATTTATCAAACAGCGAAGGTCAAATAAATATCACGGAACATCGCCCTAATTCCGAGTCATATTCCATTTCCGTCATTCCAATAACCAATCGCTTGCACACATCGATACAACACTGGTACCTCATCGCAGGACACACCGTATCCGTATTAAGTATCCCTTCCTGACAAATCGTAATCAGATAGTCGTCCCGGAGAGAGAAAAAAAAGGAGGTCTCGCGAGGATCTCCCCCTCCCCCCTTAAAAAAAAGAAGAAGAAGAAGAGGGCGAAGGAACTCGAGTCACTCAGTCATTCGACATTATAAGTCTCGGGTTCTTATAGCAGGAAGAGAGGGACTGTATTATGAAAAGGAATCAATCGAGCGGACCGATCGAGAGCCTCCACTAAATTAGACTCTCCTTATCTCCGGAAAATCCTATTATTGTGCGCATATAGCGACACGCCCCGAAAGTCAATGGCGACCAGAATGAGTGTAGACCCCCGACCGATTGACTCTCTCTCTCTCACTACGTGTATATATATAACAGTGGGGAGGGAGCCGATTATTAATGATGACGGATGAGCCGGCCATTCATGCAAAAATGACAACGGACCCCGAAGGGCCCCAGTCACTCTCCACGTGCACATGTGTATATACCTATACATCTGTCCATTGCTGTGTGTATGCGTGTATCCTTTGTGAACCTGTCGTTTTTTCGACTCAGTTTATGTTTTTCGGCTCTCGATTGTCCATTTGTATCATTGATGGCCCGATGACTTATTGTTTGACATTCCGCTTTTTTAAGGAAATTGATTTTTTGTTTTCACCGCTGAGTCTCGACTGAATTGTGAAAGTGATTTGTGGAAAGCTCGTGTGTATTATCGCGATGATGATTGTATCTATACTGCAATAATATCGGCGGTAGAGATACAAATCATTGATTGGAAATAAGGTATAAATTAATTTTTCTAGCTATTCACGTTTGAGCTACAGCCGTAATAAATTTTATATGGTTTTGTAAATGCACATTCAATAATTTATGGCCTTTTAATGATGCGCGTATGGATTTTCTTTGTGTTGCGTGCGTTAAGGATACATATAAACATTACAAGCATACGATTAAGTGTAAACGGATATCATCCGTCGATTTAATTACAAACTTTATGCTTTTTATTGACGTCGATTAGAAATATATTAGGATTATGAATTTTACCATTATTTATCATAAAAATAAGTTTTAATTTTAATTATTGAACTACGTTTCTCAGTGTACTAATTAGTTGTTATTCATTATATTGGAGTTTAGGTGAACGAATTTTTTAATGGGAAAATTGGTTCGTCAATAATTTGCATAAAATAATTGCTCTATCAAACTGTATATACTCTTTTCTCGAAATGAAACTAAATGCACCAAACAAAATACGTCCATGCATCGGGGACTCGAGACATTGACTCCCACGCGCGTCTCCCTTGCACGAATTTCCCATGACCAAAAAAAGATAACGCATAGACGCATAGACGCAAACGTGGAAAAGCGATTGCTCGAGATTTCCCCGATACACGTACAAAGACACACACACACACAGACACAAGCGATCGACCGACAAAATTTTCCTCTAATTGGCGAATGATAAATCGTCGCGTCAGGCATATCATATAGCAGCTCCAAAAGTAATTCCCCGCGAGTGCTTTTACAGAGACGTTCGGCTCGTCGCGCCGCATTTATGTAATTGGCTGTGTGCGCACAAGAGAGAGAGAGAGAGAGAGAGAGGGAGAAGTCATCGCGTTAGTTTTATCGTTGTGTGTGTATGTGTGTGTGTGAGTGTGTGTGCAGCTCCGCTTACTCGCTGCTCTCGTCTATAGCATACACTTTCACGGGTAGGCGGGCGGCGTCGACTCCTCTCTTCTACACACACACGCGCACGCGCTCACACACACACACACACAGAGGATTCGCAATGCACGTGTAGATGTAATGCCGGTAAAACGTCGAGAGTCGGTGAATGGACTTTCTCACGGTTAAAGCTGTGCACAACGGCTCAAAAGTCGTACATTATTCGTCTTTAAAATTAGTAGCTGGTGTACGTGTGTGCGCGCACTCGCGATTCACTATATATGTGTGCGCGCGCGGGGCTGTCGGATGAGAACGGCACGTAATAGGCGATCGGTGCGGTGCAAATTTTGCAATATATCGACGATTTCGCAAAAAAACGCCGAGAGCCGCCTTCGAATCTTTTGCACTGCACACACACACACACACACACACACACACACACATGGAGTGTGTGATACAGAGAAGAAATCGAAATCCTCTCTGTTCATGCATCTCTTGGGTGGATGCTGCGGGGAAAAAAATCGTTTAGGAGATACATGGATCAGTGTGTAATTTTCCGCGAACGCGCGCGCGAGTCTAACAACGCGTCTATATAGTTTCTCGATCGGACTCCTTTACTGGAAACTTGGTAATATATACGCATGTCGTAAAAAACGGAACACAAGTGTACACCAAACATTTGTTTCTTTTTCTCTCTTGTTGCAGCCTAGCGTCTGTAACAAAGTCCTTTAACCCAGTCCAGTCGTCGTAAAAACCGCAGTTACACACCGCGCACACATTGAAAGAGCCACAGGCCAGAAGCCGACGGAAAACCTATTCTTCCCTTTTGCTGAATGTTAAAAACTCGCGTATACGCGAGAGCTCCCTGGCGCAGCAGCAACCTGCGACGACGCGAGGCGCAATTTCAGAAAAAGCGTGGGCGGCTACGGGAAATTGAATTAGCGACGCCTGAGCAAGAAAGCCAAGAGTGAGAGAGAAGGTGTACGGATGATCGATGCCCGACGTATACACTCGCAGTGTGTATATTTTAGCCTTGGGCCGCACTGGAATTGCTCTCTCTCTCTCTCTCTCTCTCTTTCTCTTGCGTTCACGCGCGTATACACACACACACTTAGGATTCCCTTCTTGTGCGTATAATAGTTTTGCACGGGGGTACGTATACATATACTGCACCGGAGAGTCGATTGTCTCGTTAACGAGGATATTGAAAATTGCTCGTCAGTCGTTTGCTGATTTGTTGATATTCCCCGTGGGGATATTAAAAATAGAGCGCGCGCGCGTCGAGGATTTCGTTGTATATATATAGTCCGATTGAATGTATAACGTTAACTTTAGAGGCTGTAAAGCGGATAGTGCAGTTTAACGAGTTTAGAACTGTTTGTATCGGGTGGAAATGTTTTGAAGAACAATATGCATTCGTTGTTTCAATTTTGTGAGCGTTATATCTAGCGATATCTGGTAGAATAAATATATATACATAAGCGTAAAAAAGTTTATAATCCCTGTGAGAGATTCGATCGGGATCGTGCGAATTCCACCGTCAATAATTCATACTGCACGCAACGCACCGCGCCGACTTTTCTCTCTCTGCGCATACCTCGTGCGCACACATATATATAGAAACGCGCGCGAGCGCTTAGGCAAATCATCAAACGCGCCATTAATATTAACAAACTCACGCGTGCGTCGAGACTCTTACGGCTTAGAAACACGATTCGTTCCGAGCCGCCCTATATATGTAGTTTATTTTATCAATCCAGTTCTCAAAGCGCTGCACAAGAAACGACGTCGATTTCTCAAAAGGATTTCTTTCCCCGCAGCCGATAAAATTAAACTGTCAAACTGCACACACTCGCGGCTCATTCCGATACTAATGACAAAAGGCATAATTACATCTGCTTGGCCATCGTATACATACACGTGCACGCGTGAATGCGCTCGCGCGGATAGCCTATTACTCGCGATCCTGTATGATTCATGCGGCGTAATGCCATTCGATTCAATTACATCCTCGCGTCCGTACACATCTACATACTCGCATATATATACAATTTGCTATACGCATGGGCAGTATAAGATAGACACAATGTAACATCTTCTCGGTGTGCACATGTAAGAAACAAAATCACAATGTCATTCTTGCAAAAGTTTCCGTACACGCACCGAAATAATTAACGAACGGTGTATATAATTGTACGCGTATGTAAGGATAAAAAAAGTGTTGAATATATTCGTTTGTTGGTTAATTGAAGATAGGCCAAGACAGAGAGAGAGAGAGAGAGAGAGTGACGCTACTTCCTCTCCGGGCGCACGCGCTGCTACATTCAGAATCCCGCGGGAGAAGAGGAGAGCTCGTGTGTGTGTGTGCGCGTACGAGTCTGTGTGAAAGGCAACGTACGCCCGCGCACGCGTCCATATTGGCTGTAACGGTCGTCGCGTGGTACGACACCTGTATAGCTATATCTATATATACACACAGGTACATCTGAGCATGCGCGCGCGCGTGTGTGTGTGTAACTGGCGAGCGGACGGCGGCGCGTTATGAATGGGCAAACAGCTCTCTCGTGGCTATCTCTCCTCTCTCTCTCTCTCTCTCGCTTCGTCCTTTCTTGCTGCTCTTTGTTGCTTCGCGTTGCTTCTTCAGCTTCTTCTTCGTCTGCGGGGCTTCATCTCCTCTATGCTGTGTATTATATATATACCGGTCTTGGCTGCATTATACGCGCGAGCGTGTGTGTGTGTGTGTGTGCACTTTGGATTCGCCGTTGTAAAATGGATTTTGAAAATACGCATGCAATTTTGTTTTTCATTGAGATTAATTACACGCGTTTTCTGCTTATAGGCTGTGCACGGAGAAAGTTGTTGCGCGAGATGAGAATTTACTTATCGAAAGTAATTAAAATGAATAGATACAGATTAGACGTACAGTAAAAAAAAACATTTGTTTTTATAGTTTCGTTGCACGGCGAAGAACAAGACATTACTCAACTTTTTGTACATCATATTATTACTTCCTCCAAAAGGAAGATTTGTGACGGTGAAAAGAAGTTTTAACATAATATTATTATAGAAATATGTTTTTAACATCCAGGAGTTGGTATATATGGTATTTTTTTAAAAGTGTGCGTGTGTAAAAATTTTTAGACTTTTGTTTACTAAGATAATACCTCAATTCTGATACAATTTAAAGTCATGTTGGTGAGTAGTTTATAAGAAAACAGGTATTTAGTGAAAGACAATCGATTTTCGTTTTAGTACGATATCTTGAGTAAAAAAATCGTTTTATTGTTTTGAAAATTTTTGATATTAACTATTTCTTGGATAAATTTTTGGATGAGTAAAATTGGATGATTCGTTCAAGATATATTTACGTAATGTTTTTACTACAAATTTTTATCCGTTAATTTCCATTACGTAGACAATAATCTGTGTCATTAAAATTATGTTTTATAAATAGTGAATAAACCAATTTTTGTATTTTTATCAGAAACAAGATATGAGATTGGGTATAAGAAGTCTCTGTTTTTTCATTCGTGTTTTCTTTGCATATTAAATTTATACTAGTCATTAAAAAATAATCTCTTATCTTATCAAATATGATTTAGCGAAAGTGATGAACTTGTGGTTCCATTGAAAATGTTTAGTTCCTTGACTCACTTAAAAGAATTCTGAACTGGGAACATCATTATGGTGCAATCTGTTAAAAAAAGTACCAGTCATAAACCTTATACGCAATGGATAGTAACATCAGGAGGTATACACAATAAGCTTATATGGGTGATTCTCCAGAACTAAAAATTAAATATTTATTCCTCTAATAATATTATTCATACGAAAATGCCAGGGTGTTTACAAAAATTGCCGTTCTGGAGAATCACCTGTATATAATGCATCCTTAAAAGTTTCATTAAATTTAATGATTTTCTAATTGTGTTCAATTATAATTCTAGTGTTACTGCTGCTAATGCAATTAGGAGTACTGATGGGCTGGTCATCTCCAAACGTAGCTCGACTGACGTCCGAGAATTCAACAATTCCATTGACGTTAGAACAGGCGTCTTGGGTATCATCTTATATGCCTCTAGGAAGATTCGCAGGGGCTGTTTTAGGTGCCGTATCTCTTGACCTCCTAGGTAGTCAAAAGACAATTCTATTAGCATTCTTCCCGATCAGCATCTCATGGATACTACTAATTTTTGCCAATTCTGTTAAGTGGTTATATGCGTCTAGACTCATAAGTGGAATCTCCTTTGGTATGGGCCTCGGCAATTTCTCTATCTTCTTAGGCGAAATTGCATCGCCAAAAGTGCGCGGTAGTTTGATTACAATAGCTGCATGCGGAGCACCACTTGGATCTATTTTGGCTTCGATATGTGAATCGTATTTGCCCATGAACGTATCCAGTTCGATTTATCTACTTCAGTGTTTGGTAGGGATAGTTTTATTGTTGTGGCTTCCTAATTCGCCCCATCATTTAGTGAAATTGAATGAACTTGATTCTGCTCGAAAAGCAATCTCCTGGTATCGAAATGGTTGCGAAGTGGAAAAAGAATTAGATTCGGTCAAGTGTTTTGTTGAATCTACCTCTGCATTGACTTTAAAGGATAAAATTCGAGAATGCAGAAGACCACCAATCATGAAGGCGATAATTCTTCTTGCTATTCTTTACATTACCACGGCCATGTGTGGACAATACGTTATTCTGTTTTACATGGAAGTGATATTAGTTAAGGGAAAATCATTCCTAGTTCATCCACGGGAATTCGTTATATACATCAATGTATTCGGCTTTTTATCGACTATAATGGCAATAAATTTGATCGACAAGCGCGGTAGAAAATTTATGTTAATGGTATCGACTATTGGAACTACCATTGCACTCACAGGACTGGGAACACACTTTTATTTACTTGACCTAAATTTCGATTCGCAAAAGTTACAATGGTTTCCAGTTATGTTTATACTTTTGTTCAGAGTCACATATACAATTGGGCTTTTGGTAGTGCCGAGTACCATATTGAGCGAAATTTTCCCGTACAGTGTTAAAAGTGTGGCTTCCCTTGCGACTAGTCTGATTGCGTCATCTTTTGGATTTCTAGCTGCTAAAGCTTATCATCCGATGGTCGATGCTTTCGGAGAAGCGTATATGTTCTGGTTTCATGCTATCTATACTATTTCGGTAACACCGATTGCAATTTTCTTACTGCCGGAAACTAAAGGGAAGACTCTTCAGGAAATTCAGAACATACTTTTCAAGAAATAAAACTTCATACTACAAACCAAAGACTTTTATAAAAACAGCCTAAGTTTTTTTTTTCACTTAAATAAATATTCCAAGAATACAACAATTTTTCCGTGCAATATAAATTCTCTTAAAATCCATCCATCCAAATAAAAATTTGAAGGATCTGTACAAAGTTTCTTGCAAAGTTAGCAGTGAGAATTAAAATTTTGAACTCTACTGTAATTGTAACAATCTCCTGTAATCTTTTATCCATTTACGTAGACAGCAACCTGTATCATGCAAATTATTTTTTAGATGTTGAATATTCAAATTTTCGAGAGTAGCTTATCCAATTTTTAAATTTTTTCCATTATACTTTCTTTAATGGTTAGGATATTGGGACAAATGATTAAATTTGAGGAAGGTAAATGCCAATGAATTGGTAACTTCTTTTTCGTCGAGAAAGTTATTGCAACGTTCAGGTGAACATCGTCAGGTTTCGTATACGCGATACGTCGAAGCTGCTAAGCCGTTTTAAAGTAGGATGCCGTTTGTTATAGGTAAAAAATGGAGATAATGTACGAGCTATTCAATGCCGTGACTTTCAATAGTCATCATCTCGTGATGTGGCTATTTATTGAATTAGGACAAGCTTTGTAATGAAATCATTTGCATTTTTCTGCTATGATCATTGATGTTTCACGTCGAACATCGAAAGAAACGATTCCGTTAACGCGCGTATAGTTAATTTAAGAAAAGTGGTTTTCTAAACTTTTAATTGATAAAGGTACGATTGTAACAATCTTGAACTCCAGATTTCAATGTAGTGTACTTTTTTATTTGTGTGTATGATAAAGTGTAGAGAAGTGAAAGTATATCAAATTCAGGGCAATTAAGCGAGATAACTTGAACACCGTATAGTATTTCATTGTGTACGTTTTTGAATGCAGCGATGGCTAATTCATAAAGAGTATGAATCTATCGATGAATTAATATCTCTCCGTATATAGCTGTAAGAGTGATACGAACTGTAATACTTAACTATATAATTAAATGACGGATAAGTAATGTTAATTGTTGGTTATTAATTAACATCAACGTTTTCTCAAGTGTGACTGGCACTTGATTTGTCTTTTTAAACTGTACCGAATTTATCGAAAGATGAAAATAATTGTTAAACGAAGTTTTATTGTAAATAATAAAATACTTGATAATTCGTATTTCGTATCTTATAATTCCTTATCACATAACAGTTAATTCACGAAAGTACAATGGAACCGTAATTCGAGGCTTTGATAAACACTACAGTGTATGAAAATAGCACCAATGTTTCAAAGTGGAATCATGTCCACCAAACAATTCCTCTCAAACCCGTTATCAATCCCTCCTTAATGACAGTCGAAACACAGTGTGTACATAAACCCAAAGGATCGTTCATATTTCAAACTGAAAATTTCACTCCAAATATCTTCAAACGAAACGCGATGTTCTCTATTTCCTATACGAGAAAAAGAAAAAAGTACCGCGTCACCTATACATATATACCCAGACTCTCGAGAGACGGAAGAGAAAAAAATAAATAAAGATCGGAAGCTTTAATCCAATAAACGGCTCTCGCTCGATCCCCAAGAGATACACACAACTCACACACACACATATATACTCATATCTATATATCGAGGCGATAGAGAGTCGAGATTTCCAGGTGGTATTATGGTAATCTGGTATACATACCTGCACTGTATACATACATGTATGAGTGTCTGTATAATATACATATAGAGGAGGGGAAAGAGAAGAGCCGAGAATTTGCGTAGTCACAATTGTGCGCTCGGCTCGTTAAATTGTTGGGAGAGATTATCATAATATTAACGCCGTGGTTCGTGCGCGGCATCGGAGAGAAAAAAAAAGGAGAGGAGAAAAAAAAAGTCGAGATCCGACACGAAGCGGATGGATCTTCTTGTCTTGGAATATATATTGTATATATAGATACACTGCACGAATGGGATTGAGAGCTGAAGGATTTTTGTTCGGAACCGGTGTGTCGATCAGTTTACTTCTTACATATGCATGATCTCGATTTGATATAAGTTTCGGTGGCGCGATAGATATTTTCGTTCGACGATGAGTGCGAAAATAAATATTGGGACGGAAATATTCTATCGTCTTTTTTTTTGCTCTCGATGTTGAATGGTATGCGGAATCTAATTCTTGATGAGGTTTGTAAGCACTTGATGAATTTTGCTCTAGGCAGTTTTAGATTATACGATGGTGTATTATATTTTGTGAAAAGGATGTGCAAATTACTTGTTAGATCAATGTGTATCGCTACGCGAAATTGGGGCAGCACTTAAAGCCGTGCTATTTTCATTACTGTCAAGAATCAGTATCAAAGCTGTCATAGTGCACTTAGAAATTGTCTCGGATATAAGTTTATACGAATTAAAAGTTAATTTCGCATTCTTAAATGACTCCTTGAAACAAGCGCCATTGTATACATTACGCCGCGGTACATTGACCCCCAAACTTCCGCGTTTCTTATAATAAATTATGCAAAGCTTCGTAGATTAGTCGAATACCAAAAGCATTACTTTACTTCCAGTGCCATAATTTACACATCGGACCATTCGATTTGACTCTAACGATTTGAATTGCTTTTATCATCATTTCTTAATTAAAAACTCACTACTTTATATTCAAACGTTTAAAAAGTCGGTCAAAGTGTACGGCTTCTGTTAACTGTACAAAGTTTCATCTGTAGAATTGATCAATTGAACCAATTCAACGAATCTTTACACAAAGCGTATAGTTTCTAACGAGAGTATTATTTTTTCATTTTATTGGAAGAAAAGTAATTTTATTTGGCTAATGCAAAAGCATTTTTCCACTATTTTAATGTTTCTTTTTATATTGCCAGTAAACTACTTGTTAACACGCGTACGTGGAAGGCAATTTCCCAGCTTGAGCGCGGTAAAAAAATGTAGCTGTTTCAAGGAATCTTTTTACGGGATTTCTCAAGAGTATCAAAGATCGTTTTGCTACTACCATTGCATATGACAGTTTTTATGGGCCACGGATTAAACAATTTAATCCCGTTTTCAGCATTCCAAACTGCATATTCTGCACACCTCTGGCGACTCAAAATCAATATTAGAATCTCAAACTTACGGGCCAACGGGAATGAGTTTATAAAACAACCACATCGGCATCTCACCTGCAACAAAAAAGAAAAGCCAACGGTTAATTATCATAATTAGTCTTTTTCCACATACGTTGCTTATTTTAATCTATTCATCTTTTAAACCGCCTTAATCAAAGTTCACTTTTAACGCGCCGAGCAATAAAAAGCAAATATTTCAAACCACTTATAACACACAGAACTGACTTTTTACCCTCTCAGAATGTATCACTACATCCTATAAAAACGAAAACCAGCCGATATCATTTACATTTTCAATATGTAAGTACGCTCAAAAGCATAAAAAGAAAAAAAACATCCCAGATGATCATCGACAGACACAACGAACGCTACTCGTCGCCAAGCATATACATATACAGAGACTCTGGAATCCAGGCGAATCAGCTGGCGATACAGAAGTACGAGCAACAAAAAAAAAACCACCCGCAGCAAAAAAGCGCGTCTCTCTACACATGATGAGAGAAGAGAAAAACAAGCGCAACGAGAGAGCCGCGTGGAAGAGAAGAAAATCGCACCGGTATATTACGTACGAGTAAGTGGGTAGTATAATATAAGTGTACTCGGGCCGTTTCTCTCTTTAGAACCTATAAGGAAGAAGCTCAGGGGTGTACGCAAGGAACTGCACATGTGGGGTAATCCAAATCGAGGAAGGTCAGGATGGTTGAATTTCGGATAATTTCCTAAAGCATCAATGATATTTTCCATCCTACAGTAAGCGAAGGAATGTTTTCAATATAGTTTTAGCCTAAAATGAATCAAGGTTACAGGTACACCGCACAAGATTTACAATGTAAATTACATTGTATACTTATTGACTGTCTTGGATGCAGCTGCACTCGCAACTCGAGAGAGAGAGAGAGAGCGAAGCCAGTCGAACCAAAGTAATAAATCCACCATAGGTATGTTTACAATCTACTCTGCGCCGCTTTGGAATGGCACGAGTCCGTTCTAAAAGATTAATCTTTGCGCATACACTCGAACATAACGCGTTATACGCGCATTGCTCTTTTTTTTTCAAAAATTCATCAACACACTTTCCAGCTCAACAAACGCAATCGACATGCATATAGACACGCACGCGTATATCTCTCTTTTAACCAGCCGCAGCGTCAATAGTTTTCATACATAGGCATTCCAAAAAAGCGACCGATCTCCAGCCAATATCTTCCACAAAATACCTTCCAGCTCGCACGGACACACACACACACACACACCACATACGTATAGATAGATGCGAGTGCAGCAGCAGCAGCAGGGGACCTATACGTGGAGAGTGCAAAGAGAGTCCCCGGCGCGCACTCGCTCGGGCCTCTTGGGCGCGAGCTCCGCGCACTGCAGCACCACCACCACCAGCAGCAGCAGCTCCAGCTCACATCACATTCTAGGCTATTCCGCATTCTGTTCCCCCACCAAGGGGGCGCCTCTCCAATTCTCTCTCTCTCTCTCTCTCTCGCGCTCTATGACCACTGCACAACGCCTGGCACACACACACACACGCGCGCACACGAGCTGTTGGAAAAGTCGAGAGAGGTTCACTCGCGTATGTGCACTTGCGCGCGTGCACGTAAAAGTACTGTGTGTGCACACACGCGCGGATTCGAGAATGAGAGGGAGAGAGAGAGAGAGAGTACCTCGCCCACACGAGGAATCGCGCGCTGTGCAGACGAGGGACCGAGGTGGCCACGTGTCAACGTCTGTATTGTATGTGTGTGCGCGCGGAGAGTCGCGGTCTCGTATACGGTGTGTTATAGAGCTGACTGACTGTACGAGGACCAAGAGTAACATGTGGAGAGATTTTTATAGTTTTTGCTTTGGATAAATTTTCGGGTTCTATGTATGTTTGGCAATAATTTAATTATTGTAAGCTTAAGTTCTCTTTTCAAAGTATTTGGTACACGAGCTGAGACGTTTTCATATAGCGGGAAAAGATTAATATTTGCTTACAAAAAAGGCTATTCAAGAGTATTTCAAATAATCGATATTATTAACAATTATTCGTATACAAAGAACGAGTGGTGAAGTAGTTCCTTTTACTTAGGGATAAAGCTGATCGATTTATTCTCTATACGAAAAGAAATAATTAATTTTCAAAGAATTTTTACTTTCTAATGGCTGTACACACTTTATCGATTAATAATTGATTTACTAAACGTCGATTATTCGCATACAACTTATGTTTATTTTAAATTACGACTGCGAGTCAAAGCGAGTTTAAGAAAGAAAAAAAAAACTTTCGGGCGTCGAATACGCGGTGAGAAAATTGAGCAAATTTCGCACGCGCCAAAGTATAATAAATTTAATATAATCGCTTTTGAGCATAGCTCGGCGAGAACAACGGGGAGAAAAAATAAATAATATTTGCCATGTTTTTCCATTAATACGAGGAATATCGCAAGAGCGACCCATTAGTTCTAATTAGGTTTTCTGCTAATTAAGCTAACATTGAATAATTGAGCGATTTTAACCAGTTCTCGATCGATAGTAAATCGCCTCAATTATGTCATTTCATAGCTAACCCATAGATAAACTTGGAAAGAGAGATATTAGCTAATCCGCGCCGACTGATATTCCCCCTCGCAGTTTCCAATATACGCTACCACACACGTGCGCATGTACGTAAAAGGAAAAATTTTAATAATATATTCGCCGAAGCGAATAATTACTGTTTTATAGCCTTACATGCACTTACACACGTACTTGAGTGCATTACTCGCACGTAGTAAAGCTCCATACAGTGTGTATTAGTATATATAACCGAACTCCGAGAGCAAACTGAATTCACGTTTTCCCGGGCGTTTATAAACGAAACGGAGTATCTCGTTCGACTGTATAGGGTAAAATTACGATTCGATATGAGTCAGGCTTCTACAATGAAAAAATAATCGAAGATTATGAAAACGATCTGCTATTATGCGCGCACCGCACCGAGCATTGAAATTTATCGAAAGAATGCCCGCAGATGCGTATCTTGTAAACACATAAGCCAGTTTATCAAAATCTTTGTTATACCATTGCGAATTGGAAAGGCATATATACATGGGACTCGATGTGTGCATTCCACTGTTAGTTAACTGCAAATGCCTTTTTCATTACATGCTTTTGTCTATTTTTATTATTCTTTATAATTGAATGACCCTTAAATAGGTTATTGCGAGGCTATGTTACCTACAATATCATGTTTGCATCCTTGCTACATTGTCACATTATATAGCCAAGGCATTATCGAGTTCTTGTTATACTCGACCACTTTAACTTGGAACAAAAGATCCAGTTCTAAAAATAAATTGTCGCTTTGAATCCTATTCTAATTGCACCATAGCAATGTTTAGATATAATAAATATGGTTATCAATTATGTCAATTTTCATAATGGAGTTCAAAAGCTGTTTAGATAAAAAAGCCGCCAACTTCAATCATTTTGTATAAACATTGTTATCAAAAACAACCATTTACTGGCCAAAAACTATACTATATACTTAATCCCAACACTTCAACAAAAGTCACAGTGCAACAATCCAGACTACATCCTATCAGGCTGCATGATCACGAAACCGCCCAATCATCAAACAGACATCAGACATTTCCAGCAAAGTTCATAACCCCTCATATGTGTGGCAGTCTTTCTCTCTCGCGAGAGAGAGAGAGAGAGAGAGAGAGAGAAAGATAAGGCGGTGCGCTCGCGCGCGTTCCAAGGCATCCCGCGCGCTCTCGAGAGCACTTTCGCGCGTTTTAGCCCGATAGTTCTGAGCACCGACGCACATAAGTATAGAGTTCCTCATCTCTCTCGCGAGAGCTCGGCTCCAAGAGAGAGAAAGAACCAAACCATTATGGCACCTTTTCCTTCGCGCAATATATATATATACATATATATGTGTAAGCGCCCCGATGAGCCGAGCGAACCGCTCACCCGGTGCAAGGAGTCGAGAGAACAACGGGCGCGCGAACGCGTTTGTACTGCGCTTGTTGTATACGCGTGCCAATGAAACGATCTTTCTGTTGCGAAAGGAATTCGGTTCGGAATCTATGCATTGGAGGTTGTAGTTGATAAAGATATTTCGAGTTTCACGAAAATGTTTTCGAGGGATATACATATAAGCACTCCCTGTCGCAGTGAACTCCTTGTCCCAGTGAAAATGAACCTGTGAGGAATCCGTACATTTCTATTGTTAATAGGTATTGCAACTTTAAAAACCTAGGAATATTAAAGATCAATTGGTACCCATCATCGAACTTTCCTTTTGTTGGTATAAAGGTATCCGATCGATTTACTTAAGCTTGGTTCTCAGAAATGAGTTTTATACAGTCAAATTTTTGAAGGATCTAAGTATAAAATATCAAATTGTATATCCATATTGAATCCAAACTAGTGCTATAAACAGACCAGAAAGAAGAGGGATTAGACTTAAGCTGCATAATACTTTGGAGTAATAAAATTCGTTAATTTTTAATTAATGTTTGTTATTACAAAATTATTTTACAGACCAATAGATGTCATTTCATCGGCTCCGAGCAACAACGTACCGACTCTGGAGAGAAAGCTAAAAGGTACCAACTCGAGAAAATAGGTATAAAGGTATCAACAGAGACAAAAAGGTACCAAATCAAAATAATATAGGCAAGAAAGTTCCAATTCAATAAAATAGGCAAAATAAGTACCAGTTCGGGAACGAATTTTTAAGTTGGCAACACATCGTTATTTTAATATTAGCGCATGAAAAAAGAAAGGAATGATTGGAAATATTGGTCTTAAACATAAAATTAATATTTCCAATTATTCCTTTCTTTTTTCATGCGCTAATATTAAAATAACGATGTGTTGCCAACTTAAATTAGAGTAAAAACAATTGTTTCCGAGTTGATACCTTTTTGCCTATTTTTCTGAAACGGTATGTTTTTGCCTGTGTTCCTGAGTTGGTACCTATTTGCCTATTTTTCGAGTTGGTACCTTTTTGATTTCTCTCCGGAGTTGGTAGGTTATTGCTCGAAAGAATCCTTAGTTTGAAGTTGTATTCGCAATTATTTCCTTTAGGCTTATAACGATCTTTTCCTAAATCTATACATGTAAACTACTAAATGAATGCCATTCAGTAGCAGCTACTAATTTTGCATTTTAAATAACGATTCGAAGAAGGCCCGCAGTAAAAAATAAAATTAATTTCGTGTTTTGAAAATAAACTAATTCATTACGAAGTAAAAAAAAAATCATTTACAGCAACTCGCAGCTCCAAATTGTTTCAAAGTAATCACACTTTTGTATATATGCACTCAACCCTTTCAAACCACTCGAACGAACTCTCATTCCCAAGCGAAACGAAAGCGAACGTATATCCTGAAATTCCATTTGTCGCAAAAGCCATGCATAATCCCTTGTGATGGGTCTCTTTTCTCCTCGCTCACGTACGCGCACTTAGTTTGCCACCGAATTCCCCGGGCTGATTTCTCATTCTCCTCTCCTCACCCTCCTCTCTCTTCTCTTTTTTTCTTGCCTCTTTACTTAATTACACGCTTGCCGACGCTTTATCGCGACCGCACGCACGCGGTTATAAAGAGCCGAGGTATAGAGGTAAGAAAAAAAAAAATAATTGTTCGCCTCGTGTGCACACGCGCGGGGACTTGGCCTCTCTCTCTCTCTCTCTCTCTCGCGTCGTCGTCAAGTCAAGTTTGTTTACCTTTCTTATTAAACGAGTCAATAAGCGAGTGTACGGTTATGCTGTATTTAATTTGCGGTTACGATATTTTTTTTTTTATATACGCCGCGCGAGTTTTGTGTATATGCATTCGGCTTAATTGGACGATCGCTGTTGTCGATTGTTTTTTGGGGTACTTTATAGAGCGCAATTTCACTTTCGGGTTGAGTAAGTGCGCGCACACGGACGAGATACCGAGTTGAGTCTTTCATATTTTTGAAAGGTTTTTTTTTTTAAGGATTTTAAAGGTTCTTACGTGATTCGCGTTGAGACGTAATCGGGCCGCTGATAGCTGTGAAAATTTCATGCGCCAATTAAGGTTGCCGCTAATTGCAACTGAATCAGATCTGTCTTACGTTATTTTTTGGTTTTAAAATGAAATTTATTACCTAAAGAGGATAATTTACTTTAAAACACATTGAACTTGCAGAAAATAATCTTTCGATCTTCAATTGAATAAGCGTATGATTCGTGTACTCTTTAACACTGAAAATTTCTATCGGATACAAAGTTATTCACCGTTGATCGATAAAAGAAATGAATCAGAAAAGCAATCGCAAATTGACTTGGCGTGAGAATTTTCACGCCGATCGGACAGCAGTAGCGATTTTCACGCCAATCGTCCATAGACATCGAGCGAAATTAGCGCACCGCGCACAAAAAAAAAATAAAGAGCGTTCTATCAGATACACGAGAATCCATAAAAATGACCGGGGCTCTGAGAACTAACATTGATTTCGCGGCGTGTACAAATGAGCGCCTCCATTATCCGCAGAAACGCACCAGAATCGAGAGTTCAGCCGCGATAATGAGCTCCGCGGAGCAGCGTCGGCCGTTGCGCAACGGACAAAAACAGAATTGACTCGGTGTGTCTGCACACGATCCAACCTGCAAGCTCGAATCATTTCGGCCTCACAATGCATCGCTGTATACGATTAAAAGCGTATGCACGTCTGATCGATTCGGTTTGGAATTTCACCTCGTGCAAAAAGTGAGAATTGGTTTTGTACTACGGAGACGTCCTGGATGTTGTTGTTAATTTATATTTACATAAGTGGGTTATTTTCAAGACCAATGGGAATGTCCTTCATTTTACGCAAAAGTATTTTCAATAAACAATTTTATGTGAAATCGCAATTTCATTTCGAGCTCGTCAGTCATTTCGGAGCTTAATATACCCGACGATGTTTAATCACTGCGTGACGATTCCGGTCGAAATGTTTTCTTTTTACGGCTCAATAAATCGTTTCACAAATGATCCATTAACCAAAATTGACCCTCTGAAAAAAAAAAAGGACACGGAACTTCAAGCGCCAAACGATCTGTTTTTCACAAAACCGATCCCCTTATGTGACAAACAAACTCGCTTGTATATACCGGTATCTTGAACTCTTTCCTCAAATCCCTCCCGAAGCTATCCGCACTCCGTCAATTCACTCTCCCTTATCAAAGACCGCGCAGTCCAGTGCACCAATCTAACCGAAGGCTATACCGTGTAGAACAACAACTCCCGCGCATTCATGCGCGCCGCAAAACATCAGCTTCATAATGCACAACGCACACCAGCGGAGAACTCACACCACGAGACCGACACGCACACGCACACACACACACATATATGTATATGTATATAATGTAACACGGCATAGCTGCTGCTCGGCATAAATCGCGGCGACCTTGGAATTGGCCACGTAAACCGATATTCTTGAGCAACTTTCGCCCGTAACAGAATAAGTGGCCTATAGGCTCACTCTCGCATACACTATATACATATACAACCCAACCAAGAGCTCCTCCACACACCGATATACAGTTACTCCCGCATATACATAAGACAGAGGGAGCGAGAACGAGATGGTTGCATTCTCTCTTTCTCTTTCTTGCTCCCGATCTCTCAAGATCGGCTCTTGTCTATATCTCGCAGCGCCGGAGCTCGGGTATATAATACGGTCGCCCGCGCTCGCGCTCCAGCTCATGGATCTAACCTTGACACATGCACGTCGAGCACCATTGCCACACTCGCGTGTGTACGGCTGCGCGTGTCGGTGTGCGTAAGCGTCGATCGAAATGACCGCTTAATTACAACCGAGCGCGCGGCTCTGCGCGAACGATGAGTAATGTGGAAGGCGATGATCGCGGCAAGAGATGCAAACGATCTTCTATGTGTATACGTGCGCCGTACAGTTGGCGTGTGTACCCCGCGCACACTGCACCGGAGTCATCGAGAGAGGAGTCTGTGCCGCTGCCGCCGCTGCTCTTTCTCCTTTTTCTTTTTTTCGCCGTCGCTCGCAGAACAAAACTTTCCCACACTATTTGCCCCGGGAGTATTGCTCGTGGTGGAGTTGTTGTGTGTTGTGTCGGCGAGGGTGGGGATAGGGACGCACATGCACACGGTCGCCCCCAGCCTGGAGTCGTCTGTCTCTATGTCTGTGTATATGCATAACCGCGCACATTATCGGTATATATATGCCCTCCCCAGATGATGTGCCAATGCGCGCTACTATAGATCCCATGGCTTTTTCTCTCTGTCTTCTCTCTATGGCACTGCACTGCACACACACACACACACACACACACAGTCGGAGCGATCGGTTAGCTATCGCCGTTGGGATGAATGGGATGAGATATGTATGGCTAACGTATAGCCGACTCTGGAGGCTGTGTGAGGTTTTCCGAGAAACCGAGCCAGATGATTGCGAGTGTATATGTATATCTATTGGCTTTTTTGCTTAATTGCCCAATGCGAGAGAGAGAGAAAGAGAGATAAGGGAATTTATTGTAGCGCGAGGTGGTGTACAGAGCGCTTTCTTTCCTTCGAACTATGGCGAAATCAATTTTCGATCGTATAGATGTAGCCGAATGCAAATTTAGCTTTCGTTTTCTTCTTCTTCGTGTGTGTGTGTGTTTGTGTGTGTGAATTACGTGGATTACTTAGCGATTCGATGATTTTTCACACGTTCGGCAGTCGGCTGTAGCAGAGGATCGATCGTTTTACGGGTATATAAGCTGGGTTAATGGTTGAAGAAAAGGTGTTTATGGGTCTCGCGAGTGTTTGCTGCCAGGGATTTATGCACTTGCGCGCTTATATGCGCTACAATGTTACGTTCAACCGATTCTCACCTTCTCTGCTGCTGCTGCTGCTGCTGCTGCTGCATCATCGGTGTGACATTCAGTGGGAGCAAAAAAAAGATATGCCGCTTGAAGCTGAAATATGCTGCCACTGTGTCTGGCACAGATGCACGTCTTAGACAGGGAATGTTATATGCATGATTCTCGAACGCTTATATGTTTACGTTCTAATATACAAAACTTTTTATTTTCAAATTTAATTATTTGGATTAAGAAAAATTTAAGTTTAAAGTTTGGCTAAATGGGACATTGTTATAGGTTGAGAATAACTGTCTATGTTAGAAGATCTTTGTACACAGTTTGCTGCAGTGACTTCTAAATCTTAATCGTTTCTATACAATTACTGTATGATGCTTTTTTGTTCGTATAATAGAGTTTCAAGTATATATTTAAGAGCCATAGAAAATGTTAGTACAGTATCCTCATTAATCTATCGCATAACTTTTGCCCCATAACCCCATTAAATTGCCGAAAAAAAAAAATCCGCAAATAAATATTTCACACGTTCGGTATAGTCGACTGAAGCAGAGGATCGATCGTTTTAGTTGTATTTATACAACTCATTCCACGTCCTATAATACGTAAATCTTTAAGACTTCCTCAACCATTTATCTGATAAAAGAAGAGAGTCAATATAAGCTAACTACATCGTTGTCAACCTTCTCGTCTCGCTTGCTCGTCAACCCACCACGACCAGACTTTCCACTCTCTCTCTCTCTTTCTCTCTTACGCTCAAACATCAGACAATGCGCTGCACTCAACGTTCGCGAGCATTCATGCGCTGCTGCTCTCCGTTCAAAGGTAAAAGTATAATCTCGCTCGCCAAGTACACACACACACTCACATACACACACACACACACAAAGATACAGCGATAGCCTGTTACGTAAGTTCGCCTCCATTGGATCTTATATATATTGTCAACTCAATCGAGTCGGAATATATAAAATCGCTCGATAACGCGCACATATATACACGCGCAAAGTCGCTTCCAGCACACAGCTAAGCGCAAAAGAAGAGAAGCGAGTATAGTAGCCTCACGCCAGCTAAATCCATACCTGCGTGTATATATATACGTATGCAAAATATCCTCGTCGTTACTACAAGCGTATATGTGTCTCCGCGTGTCTATGTGCGCAGGATCGACTACATAGACATACGCGAGCGTCAGTCGCGAGTATATATATATAGGTATATATGCGTGTGTGTACGAGCGAGTGTATTATAACGAAGGCCAACGCCCACTGGATTATCGATTGTCTCGGCGAGCTCGCGCGGCCGCGTCGAAAAAAATGAAGAAAAATGGAGAGAAAGAATGGCCGCGGACTCGCGCGCAGTTGCTCCTTTTTCCTTTTTTTCTGCACCGCAGAGGATGAGCTCTGCTTCGCGCGCGTTATATACATATCGATCGATCGGTATTTATAATGGAATGGGAATAAAGGAATAGCCCGCAGTCTAGTTGGTTTTTTCGTCTCCTTATATACGATAATGGAATCGATATCGCATATATATTTTCCTTGAGCGAATCATGCATGCGAGCAGCAGCGCGCCGTTTACGATGCTAATGCCAGTCCTCCTTTTTTTTTTCTCCTTCTTCTTTTTTTTTTTCTTCTTTGCCCGGCAGTTATAAGTTATAAATTAGTTTCTAACGACCGCAACAATATCGCAAAAGGCGGCTTAATAATGCGCTACTGAATCGGTAAGCTCTACGCGAGTGAGTCTGTAATTATATAGGATATCGAGGAAATCCAGGCATTCGCGTAAACGATTTAGTCGTGAGCAAGCTGGCTTTTTTTGAAAAATATGAATGAAACGATCGGCAAGAAATGTTCTTTAAAGCACTCGAACAATTCCTACGATTGCCATGGATAAAAAATGATTTATTTCCTAATAAAGTGCCTCCATCGTGCCTGAAACTTATTCGTCAAATTTCGACCAAGAAAAAAAGACAGTCGCGAGACTCGGAACCGTCGTCGTGTGTTTGCGTGCGTATTCCGTTATCTATTCCACGCGAGAGCCGCGCAAAGTTACATGTACACTATATATACGCATATATATATATATGATGTGTATAATTGTCGCGGTGTCTCTCAATGTCACATTGAGATTACGAGTGTTTGCCGTCCGACAGTGCGAGCGCAGAAAGAGAGAGAGAGAGAGAGGACGAGAGTTGAGACTTGGGAGTTTTTTTCGTTATTTGCACGGATTATTCGGGGAGAAGGTGCTTATCGCTCTCGACGCACGGCTCGCTCATCTATACGAGCACGAGTGATCCGAAAATCCCGAAGCGGCGATTCGTGCACCGAGTTGCAAGTTTTCTGCATCAGCGACGAAAATTGTTTTTATTCAGCCGCAGTGTTGCTGATCGATGATGCAAAAATGTTATATGTTTGGTATTTCGTAGAATATATAGTCAAGCATAGTCAGCTGTTAATATTTCAAGTTATGCGCACAGGATGTAAAACGTAAGAATTCAAATGTTCAACCACAGGTACAAATGAATTCGTTGATTCTCGTAGTTTATAAAGATAAATGGAAAAATGTATACCATTGAGTAAATTGAAAACCAACTTTTTGTTTTGAGTATTGCTAAAAATTACTGATCCGTTACTAAAGAACGATTGTTTTATATACTTATGTTTATATTGATTGAAAAAGATCACATAAATATTTCTTCATCCATACCTTGAGTTACCATTCAGGAGTTCTGATAAACATAAAAACAAACAGAATAATAATGTTTTCAATGACCAATCGAGATTAAAAATCAGATGCCAAATATAAATTGTTATTAAATTACCGGAAGAGATATATTTTTCTGGAAACATAAAATTTGCTCAAGATAAAAATACACCTAACAGCGCCGAAACACTTAAACCCATTAGCGATCAGTCATCATATTATTCGTGCAGACATAACGTCAATATTTAATACAACTAACGATCATGAGCAAACATCTTAAAAAATTGATAAAAGTATAGTTCATATACGTAATATTCATTACACGCATTAGGTATGGTTGAATAATAGATATAGACTATCGATGCGTATCGACAGCATCGTTTAGGCATATATATGCAATTCGAAATTATTTTTCCACTCCTCGAAGTATATGGCTTACCATTCTGCTCGAAACAAAAGTAAAATATAACATTTGAATCAATCTACTTCTACACATCAAAACCTAGTCTTAAAACATAAAAAACCTGTCATTCTAATTTTGCAGAGAAATTCCTAATCACTACAGTTTATTATCCATGCCAAAGGGTTACAGCTAACAGCGTCGAGATAACCTTTTCATATATACACGTCGTATTCATTAAGGAAGCAGTTAATAATAAATACACACATATAAATGGATAAGCTATGAATAATTCTTATTTATTTAGAGTAGGAACGTGCACGAGGTCAGTGCGAGCCACCGCATCGCTATAACGGAAGCTGCCCCCACTTTCTTCACTTGACTTATACTTCTACCAATACCATAGTAATTGCTCAATGTACTGTGCAATATATTTTATTGTGTATCTCTGCAGCCGCCATTTCGTATATATGCATCGCACACACACACACACACACATGCCGTGCACTAAATTGAATCTGTAAATTAGATACACGGCATCTGGGGTTCGGCTAATCAAACTTTAGTACACGGTTTGGCGCGGAATCTTAATGCGTACAATCCCATTAATTACATCGACGTAGGAAAAGTGCTAATATAAACGCCAATTGTATAATGGGTGAGCGATTTTCAAAAATTACACGCCTCCGTTATCTAAACTCTGCCATTGTGTAGTACGTTTCGCGAGCTTCGTACCAGTACATGGATAAATATACATATAGTAGACCGCACATCTCATCCAGGGCATCATCTCGGCATAGTTCAACCTCACCCACACCATCGATCGCCCCATCTCAAAATAAAAAAAAAAAACCCGCGGCTTATACCAAGTATATACCAAAAGTCGCTCTTTCCCCAGCAGCGGCACGTACACTTGGAAACTCATTACAAGCCGCGCGCGAGAGCTGCTGTTACTGCTGGTATACACACGTCGCCTCTATATAAGTGTATAGAACAGAAGAGGGCGAAGAGGTGCGGGGAACGACTTCTCCGCGTTCTCGCCGGTGGATGATTTTTGCGTCGCAAGCTTCTCTTTGTTTCCCGGCGCTCTCGTGTGCTGCCGCCGCCGCCGCCGCCGCCGCCGCCGCAGTTGCTGCAGTTCGCGAGTTACGAAGCCGCTCGGTCACGTTAGAAAGTCAAGCCGCTGCCGTTGCCGCCGCGTTGCGAGCTCCGTCTATGCGAGAGCAGCAGCAGCAGCAGCAGCAGCAGCAGCAGCGGCGGCAACACACGAGAAAGAGCGGAGCACGCCAAGAGAGCAGAGAGATAGCAATCTTGTTTCTTGACCTATATCCGCCTTTGCATCCTTGCGCAATTTGGACTTCGAAAGGCGTCTCTTCGAATAGCCTATATATCGGAGGCCCGAGTCTCGCGGTCTAGTCTCTTTGCCAGCTTGTTTCTATGTATACGGCGCCACCCTGCGCCAGTTGAGAGTTCACCCTGGGTTATAGAATGTGAGTCTTATGCCATGTAGCGAGTTTTTCAGATGCTACGCCAGCTGCAGCCGAACGCGATTGTTCGAATCGATGGATGCGAGAACGAGTGCATGTGTGTGTGTGTGTGTGTGTGTGTGTGTGTCGTTGGCAAATACCAATATTACGAGTGTTGGGGTAAATTCATAATCAACGTATCAGATATTGCAGTTTAGACACTGTAACTATGTGTACTCAGATACATGTGACGTAAGAATTTGGAATTCCGTTTAGAGCTATGGCATCGCGATCAAATGTATATAGTTGCTTAATATGAATATTTGTATTTACAGTATATACACTTGTAGCGATTAATTGTTTACAAGCTATATAATATATACGCGCCATTATCAATGTTCAAAATGAAGCATTGTTGTTTACAAGTGATATTTAAGTTGAATAAAGATCGGTAACAATGCACCGGTATGGAAATAATAAGGATTATATATATTTTGCAAATAACGGTGACGAAATTTTTACCCGCGATATCTATATAGCGATGCCACACACACACATATATATATATGGGCTTTTCACACAAAGAAAAGCACTATATATATATGTACGTAGCGAGAAACCTGTATATGTTTTATGGGGTCGCAGAAGACAATGAAAAGTTTTATACAGGACGCAGAAAGTTTCTTATATAGAATCTGATAGGTATACGATAATCCGCGTATAACCCATATGGAGAAAGATATCACAAAAGGGAGCACGTAAAGGTAGCCCCACGTGGAAAACTCTGCGCACACCATTTTCCTATTGTTACTTTTTTTTCTTCTCCTTCTTATCACGGATCAATCTATATATCTGTTAATTCAGTTGACACTTTTATGTCCAGCCGTTATTTACGTCTGAATTTATTGTTCTTGTTGTGCGCTCGTTCGCTTTTTAAAACAAAGGATCGCATAACGACTCGTCGATCTATTGATGATTGATCGAGAAAATGTACTTTACATGGTTAAGGTTAATCCGAGTGCCATGATAGTTAATGTAAGCAATTAAAATTACCAATGTAACAAAAGTATATTATAAATAACAAAAACTTGATATTAAAATTTATAAAAAGTCCTCATTTGATTTGTAACATAGCTTAATGTAAGTCGACAACTGCATATTTTTATGAATTTTAAATACTTTAAAACAGTTTTTTTTATTGTATAAGCTAAGCACGATTTTTGTATAAGGTCTGTGTAATTACATCAAATTTATGCTGATATTACTTTAAAAAATCATCGATAACATAGTCTCAATTTCAAGTAAATACAGAAGTAAAACTTTATCTTTGATCAAAGATGAAAGTTCAACATTAATCTTGTATAAAAAAAATCTCACTCTTTCTACCTCAAGGAATCGCGGCACGCAAAATCAGTTTGCAATAACATAAGCTCCATCTGCACAAAACTATTAAACTCCATAAAAAGTATTCACCAGAATTCTATACACACCTCGCTAAAACATCCATAAGATAACAAGAAAAACCAATTAGCCTAAATAAACATCCGATCACCCCGACAAATCACGGAAAACCATTCCACCATACATATACAAATAAGTTATCAAACCATCCAACCTGAAAATAAAAAAAAAAAAACAAGGAAATTCAAGCAAGAGAAAATCTCAGCAATTAACTCACCCGAACCCCCTCTCGACTCATCTCCCCTCTTGCATACCTCATTATATGCACACCTCGCGATTCTCTCTCTCTCTCACCCATAAAACCCATATCGTCTCTCTACACACACACACAGTCATTTTTCTCTCGTGTCCATTCGAAAAATATCTTATATACGGACTCGTTTACTTTTTCTTTTTTTCGTGTCTGGTCTCTCTCCACCTGGTCGGACACACACGTACATAAACCGTCCAATACGAAACCCGATAACCCGCGAGTGGTGGTGGTGTATAGTGCGCCGCGATTAGGTCATCCTAGCGGTACATTCGCAATAAACATCCTTTACTTGTGGCACGCGTGCGTAATCGCGCGCTCGGCCATACTCTCTGTAGGCATATATATATACTCGCGAGCGAAAACGCCTCTGAATTTTTCAGCTGATTAAAGTCCGCGCGAGCGAGCGAGCAATGCTGCGAAGGGATAAAAAAAAAGGCGCGCGCGCGCGCGAAAGAAGACCGTATATATAAAACGATATAAATCATCGGGTTGGAAAGAGGCACCCGGTTTGGTACCGCGCGTCTAATGCCCCCCGCCACCATCTAGACGCGATATTATAGTATTTATGTACATGTATGTACATGTATAATCGATATATATAAGGTATTTATACATGTGTATGCGTATATATATGTGGGTCTGGTGCATTATTCATGCGCGGTCCCTTCGACAGCTACGAAATTCGCGCCTCTTATTAAAATTAATAAGTGTGCAGAGCGCGCGCGGCTCGTGTGAGGCGCGCCGTTAAAAAATATTAATGAATCCTGTATAATGCATGTACAAGTGTGTGTATGTGTGTGTATAAAAGCTGAAGAAAATCGTTGAGCAGACGCGATTCATCCCGCGGTGTGCGCGCAACGCCGATTAATTTCGCGGGCTATTACGTTAATAGACTGATTTTTTAAAAGCTTCCTTTCCCTATGTGAGAATTTATAAAAGCGACCGTTTTACGTATACCCTATTCAACGGGCTCCTTTTATACGTACAGATATATAAATGCCGTCCGAAAGGGAATTACACACTGGGAAATTATTCAGAAAATCAACGAATCGCGCTACCGACTTGTACACACGCACACACACACACACAAAGCGTGTGACCTCTTCGTCCATGCACTAAATCGAATCAATCTTATCAAATTATAAATAATGGTTAGTTTAATCGAGAGATAATTATCCATTGAAATACCCAACAAGCCCCATTAAACCTCTTAGTGGAAGCATTTAGTTTCGCTCATTTCCATGTCTAATTTTATGCCATCGTCTATTGGGCGCTCCAAGTCTCTGTGTCGTCTGTGTGCGCGCGCAGGTATATGAGCACACAAATTCGTCAAATAATGCTTCCTGTTTTCTTTTTGTTTGTTTAAATGAAGCTTGGGTGTGGCGGACCGAGGCCTAGCGCGAACAAAAGGACTCGCGGACGCTGCACATGAACCATTAATGCGCCCGCTAATGTCGCTCTCCGGAGAAGATTTCAAAAGAGCTTAAAAAACTTTATATATACAGTCGTTCCCCCCCTCCCCTCCCCCTCCACGGTAATAACGCGTAATAGGCTCGCGGCGTACGCCATAATCATATCAATTAGTCCTTTGTTCCAGCATTAAATGGGATTTATGTATATTCTGCCTTTAACTGGCATCTATAAATCACTCGACATTGTCAAATAAGTTATTTTAATCCATTGAAATTAATGCCGCTACGTATTCATTATTATCTTTCTTATATTTGCAGTTCAATAATCACAAATCGATGTTTTATGCATAGACCAGGATAATAGTCCAGGATATTAGTTATATCGAAACTAGGGGATTTAATCGTTTCTTTTTCTACATATCGAGATAATACATCATTGCCGATGGATATCAATTATCTTTTTGGAATACGTTATATTATCCAATTTTCAAAACGTGTAAAACTCGATAGAACCGATTTATATGCGAAATCGTTCGGTTACAAGTATACTTCCTTGACAGTTGCTTACACACATACTTTTTACGAAACACCAACTTATAAATATTGATTTTATCCCAAGTGTACCGATAACCGTTAATGGTAATCTTCATGTTCACCGATAGTCACATATATCCTTATCGATCGCGCTAAATCTGCAATATGACTCCTATATCGCATACCATATTATACATACGCATAAGACCGTGTAGCGAATATCAATTTTCCAAAATGCACATACTCCCGTTCGTCGCCAATTTTTTCCCTCGACCCCAAATTAACATCCAGAGCCCCATAATGCGATTATAATAACTTATACATATATGAAATTCCAGCTCGTATAACCGCATTATCGCACACGTCCCATTGAAACATATTGCGAGCCTCGATCACTTCGTGCGCGCGCATCACAAAAATAGAACCAATCGTCCAATCGATCAATCAGTCGAGGCCTTGCGCATCAGCGCGCACAAAAAAAAAGGCCCCGCTAAATTCCTCGCACTCTCGGCTCTCGTTTCTTTAGCCATCGCAGGCCGGAGCGCACGCTGCATCGCGCGTTGCATCCCCATGCGCTCTCTCTCTCTCTCTCTCTCTCTCTCTCTTGCCGCGTATACACATTGCGCGAATATATCGGTTGGGCGGAGGCTGTGCACCGGGGCCACTCGCGCTCTCTTCTCTCCACATTGAGAGAGGAGTACCGTTAAAGCATAGAACAGAAATACCCGTGCACGTACATATACTCTCGTGCACACTTACTCTCTCTCTCTCTCTCTCGCTCGCACACATACAGATGTACTGCAGATATATAGCCTCCTCGGCCTTTAAGGTTCTTTCTTTCTTCTTCTTCCTCCTCCTCTTCTTCTTCTTCTTCTTCCGCGCCCGCGATCGGCCGCCTAGAGCAAAGGAGAGTCCGAAGATGTGCACCGCAATACTCGCGACCTGCACTAGTAGGTGCGTACGTATATATATTCTATGTATAAGGGAGATTCTGCGTTAGGTGCGGTTGTTGCGGTGAGACGAATGTAGAAAAATCATTGTTTTTTGGATTATCCATTGGATCTGGTCGATGTTTGTTGCTGGAAGCAGGTCATGAGAGTACGAGAAAGGCTGCGGCTCTCGCGATGATGCTGCACTACGGTTTTGTTACCCTGGACAAAAATCGATTTCTAATAATGCACTCGTTTAACGCACTATATATCGCGTTTATGCACACAACACACAGTTCGTATTGCATCGGTCGAAGGAAGTTCATCGTGCGGTGAGGATGTGGTTTTAATCTTACATATATTGTATACGCATTCGCAGCACCTGAGCTAGAATCGTCCATTTGCGCAGGCTCACACGTCTATATATGTATGTAAGAAGCGTGTATAGTGTACGGTAAAACATGAATTGGATGGGATGTTTGATTAC
The DNA here is from genome assembly GCA_900490025.1 of Megastigmus dorsalis. Taxonomy (NCBI): domain Eukaryota; kingdom Metazoa; phylum Arthropoda; class Insecta; order Hymenoptera; family Megastigmidae; genus Megastigmus; species Megastigmus dorsalis. The sequence continues at coordinate 24,262 of UELU01143155.1, read as the reverse complement.
CAGAAAAAAAAGCGCAAATGTGGGGTAAATGTTACAGGAGTCACAGGACTTTTATACACCTGTATATTGAGCTTGATTTTCATAGCGGCTCTGTTGAAAAAAATTAGGCTTTGAGCAAGTTTTATATTGGTATAATAACAATTACAGTTTTTTTAGAAAAATATAATATAGATAATTAGAAAAATCATACGGCATTGTAAGTGCACCTTGTAAAAGCAGGAACTAGAATCTAAAATTTAAATGAATATATGTTCAATGAGCATTTGTGTGCGATCGCCTTTATACCTGCAAGGATTGTATTCGATATTTATTTGCTTGCTTATATCGATATACAAAACGTTCCGAATAGTATAGGTAATATGCCAATTCTTGCAGTTCAGCCGTTTTGTGCGCAGTACACACAAGTTTCCAGCGTGCATGAATTGTGCACTACGTTGGTAGATCGTACATACAAAACCGATGTACGGGATATAGATATATATGCGTGTGTACGAGAGGGAGAAAAAATGACGCACGTATACACGGATTCTTGGGGAATGTATATACGAGCGATGGCACGTCGTATACATACGGCGCGCGAGTCTACCTTTGCGATTCCTCGAGACTCTCTCTCTCTCTTTCTCTCTTTCTTTCTCTTGGGGCGTGAGCAGCATGCAAATTGCGGATCTATCGCCGCAAAACGTTCTCTCTCTTACAAATAAAGAATTTGGCATTTTTTTTGTACTGCGTGCGAGGTACCCGTGTTGATACTTCTCTCTCTCTTTTTTTTTAGTCTGTTTGTTTCTGCGAATTCGGTGATTGGTGGTATAGGAAAGGATTTCGCTTGAATGAATGTGAGATCTTTGTTTCCTTTATTTTTTTTTTTTTTTTTGTTGCAAGGTTGCGATTGTCGTGGAATTCTAAGCGAGCGCGTTGACGAACTTTTTCTCATTTAAACTTTTATAAAATCATCTTTTAGAGAGTTAAATGATCTTTTCATCGCGAATAAGCTGAGCTCCAAGTATGCGGTAACTATGTACCAACTAGGAATCCTTTTCAATTAAAAATAATTTTTTTTTTATATAGGAATAATAGAACTTGTGTTTTCATTTAACTGGAATTTCTACTGATTACTATTGAAAATCTGATTGTATCTGTACAAAATCGACATTCTTCGCAATGCAAAATCTCTCGCCATGAAGCAACAGAATCGCTGGAAAATGTTTAAGTTGTGGTATTTTCACTTTGAGAAAGTTAAGGAGTAGTGGAGAAAACGATTTCCTAAACTTATAAAAGCTGCCTTTAATTGTTATAATCGTGAAATTTGTATTTTAGAAGTCTAATGCCATTACATAAATCTCGTTACCGGCACTTTTTCGACTAAAACAACCCCGATGTTAACAATCAGCCAGTACCAGATTAAGTTCCAAAACTAGTTTTAGCAAACTCGCAGTAATTTGAAAATGACCATTCGAAGCGCACGGTCATGAATAACCGAGTTCGAGATTTGTACGAAACTAATAGCGAACAAATTTCTTCTCGGCTTAAGTGTAATTGCTGCCAATTAACAATTGTAAGCTTAAGCTATGGTTTCCTTAAAGGTTCAAATTAAAGCATTGAATCAACGGGAGCAAAAATGCACCATTATCGTAACAAAAGAAATCCTCTACGATATAGGAATTTTTGTGCCTTCTTTATAACATACATTCGGGCGAACTTTCAAACAGTAATTGTCCATTTTATTATTCACCTTAAAAAAGAAACCAAAGCGCGCAGGACCAATTTAAACTGCAAATATAAATGTGTCTTCTCTAAATTTGAATCAGTGAAATCTAGCTCACCGATACCCACTGTAACTTAGCTCCTCAGTCCTCTTCTACATTACGAGTCAAGTTAATAATTTACAAATATCCCTTTCCCATAATTCACTTTGATGCACGATAAATCCCAAACTTTTACGTAAATCGCCTGACTGCATTTGACTTGTGAGTGGCATTCATTCCCTCGCAACCAGGAGCAAGAAGAAGAAGAAGCGAGACTTTTTGTCAACACAGTTCATCAGTTGCCGTGTCCATTCCCCGAGTTTCCGAAAGCACAGTTCGTTTATTTTTCGGTGTGTCCACTATGTGCTTCGAGATATTGTACACCACACGAGTCCTTTCAATGCGGATCGGTGCGGTCGAGCTTAAGCGGCTCATCTGGTATGAGGCTCACGGTCTCGCTTCACAGTTATTACACGCGGGTACGACACGAGTGCGTTGTGTTATATCGCCTCGTAGCTCTATTTGGGAGTCCGGTCTCGACGCTTGCTTATACGTCCAATAGTCCCAGAGCAATGCCAATGCGTTTTAACACGCGATTTTATATGTGCATCGACTCTGTATTATACAACCATATACACGAGGTATTCCGTGTCCGATAATTGCTATTGTTCGTGCGAGCGATGCTGGACTCTTGGATTTCTAAATGTTTTACGGGCTTATCGGTAGATTGGATTGTTGGAAAAAAGTATAAACTAATCTAATGCAAGAAATGGATTTGTTGGTAATATTCTAAATTTCTTTGAAATTCATTTTAATAAATTGATGAATTTAAGAATAATATACGAAATGCGATTATGCAAAATGCATTCAACTCAAAAAAATGAATATCTTGTACTTTTCCCTTTTGCATATTTTACATTGTAAGGCTTTCGAGAGAGTCTTGTCTTCAAAAGAGTGTCGGAAACACGCGAAAATGTAATATTATACATTTTTAAGATGTATATACGTCCATTTTAAAAGGAGTCCCAACTCTGCTGTTTTTTTACAATTTTATCTTACGCAGAATTTCTTCAAAAGGCCTAAATTAATGATCGTGAGATCTCTCGTAACATTTTGAAAAGTTTGTTGTAAGCACTGCGTTATGGGAACATTTATTTTACAGCGTGGAATTCAGAAAGTGACACTCGAGTACCGAATGCCGTACGGGAATTTCTAGATAGTTTAGCGTCTACTTTTTCATCGCGTGAAATATATGCGAGACCTTAGTTAAAACTAATATGTACTTAGAACATTATAAGTATTTACATTCATTTTTCCCGTAAAGTTATTAATCTTCTACGTTATTATGGTCATGTTAGGGAATTTTAGAATCGATAAGCGCCAGATTGTTAAATAAATGTATATTCAATAGGAATTCCTTGATTGGTTCAAATTTTTTCGCTATGATTTTTACGCAAAGCTCAAGTTTCTTACACATTTCTAGGTAAGTTTGCTTCATTCCAACCCTTTTCATCGCAATTTCAGTAGTTTCGTGGCATCAAGTCCATCCCTTATACCACACATACTCTGCACCTATAAGCACTCCAACGCGAAATCCTCCATGTACACAAACCGCTCATACGTACACGTACGTTACACGTGTACATGAAACCTCCTCCTCTTCCTCTCCTCTCTGTTCATACTGTCTGTCGCTTGTTTGTACCTCTGGCATCGTGTATCCCCTGCACATATATATATATATGTCGGTGCGGCAACGTGTCCTACGAACTAAACGGACAGAGAGAAACGACGAGGAGGCAATAGCGCACAATCGCGCACGACAATTGGACCGCCGCGAGCAATTTCCTGTCTCATTAAAACGCGCGCGCGCGCTCACTGTATATATACTCCATAGAGAAGTGCGCGTGCGTTGCGCATTGTGTGCGTCGTGTTCTTCCCCCCTCTCTCTCTCTTCTGTTTCGTGTCTTTTTTTTTACCAGGGAACTATTAAAAGCAAAAAAAAAGAGAGATAGAAAAATAAAAAATAGAACCGTAAAATTGTGTCGTGAGAGAGAGAGATGGAAAAAAGGTCGTTTGCGATTATGTGTACGTGGAGGCGCCTGTAGGCTTCAGTTCTGAGTGCGCGCATACGTTGCGTTGAGTGAGAAAGAGAGAGAACAAGGTTAGACGTATCTATAGGTAGATAAGTCATTATGGATCAATGGTGGAGAGACCCTTTGTTGTGCGCAAGTCTCGTGTAGCGGATCGCTGATTTTCAGATCATTTGGAGCGAGTAGAACGACTATTCACTTTGCGATTGCGCGGGTTAAAAAATTGCAGTTTCTCCAGCCTGAATATCGGGGTTGAGTATTACACCGCAACGGTTAATTAACGCAACGATTGAAGTTATAGGCAGAGTTTGAAGATTCTAATTTCACTCAAAGACAAGCCTAAAAAATCTTGGGGGTCAAACTATTATCTTTGATTTTTAAAGGGTGAACAGACTAATTGATAGTTTATCATACATAAACATCAATAATAAGTATTTTTTTTTATGAAATATGAAACGAATTCCCGAGTTATACGCTATTTTAACTTGAAGTCAAAAGTGAAATTTTTTAAGATACAGCTGTACATTTCAAGTTGGAAGCAAATCGATTTACTTCTTGCCGTTGTAAAAGTTCGAGATCCATAACGAGGTGCTTAAAAATTTTGTTGGTACAGACGAAAAAGTGAATTCGCGTCTTAAAACGCGCATGTAAAACATGTGCACATCGTTTGCTCTAAGAGAGAGAGAGAGAGAAAAAAACGCAGATTGCGAAATTGCAATAAAATTTTATCATCAATTCAGACGTGAATTACCAACTCGGCAAAATAACATGCATTTCGATTTATGTTGCTTTTTAATTGTTTCAGTTACCGTTTCACCGAATAACCTCGTAAGTTTTTTTTTCCTCCATCTCAAACACACTGTTAACGCAAAAAAATGCGTACGTTACTTAACGCAGAAGGTGTTAATATCTCGGAGTACATAAAAATGCATCTAAGGAAGTATTTTGAACCACTTTTCCGAGCTTGCATGTATACCATAAAATAATTACAATAACAGAATTGTTTGTACGTTCGCGGTGTAATAAACTTGCATGATAAAAAATGGATATCTTTGAAATTTCAATCGGCTGGGAAAACATTTCGACTGTAAATGAAAAGAAAACTAAAACTCGAATGCTTAGAATGTTCACTTTATTCAATAATTTTGAAAAAAGGAAAAACGTTATGTACAAACAAAATCCACGATAGAGATACTTTTCAAACTGATTCAAAGTAATTCAGAGTGTAAAGCACCAGTGGCCACAATAAATCCAAATTAAGTAACCACACCCAACAATCCAAGAAAATCCCTTCCTCTAATTATCCCCTCAACCAAACCGTTTCCCTCTCCATTCAAAAAAATCCACATACTTTCTCCCAAAAAAAAAAAACCGAACCTCATCCTGCAATTATAATTCCCAGCACACGATATCAACCATTGCACCCGCAACGGAATCATCCGCATTGTCTTTCTCTCTCTCCCTCCCTCCAAAACATCGAGCAGGGGGGAAATCGAAATTAATGAGGTACGCGCGCATGAAAAGGGTCAAAGGTGTCCGCCGTGCCACACATGCGAGAGGCATATCGCCTTACAAGAAAGCAAACGTTTTCACCCGCCTATATAGTCGTCGTTGTCGCTATATAACGTCACTATTTTTTTCGGACGCAAACGTGGGAATGTATAACTCACTCTCTCTCTCTAGTCGGCGTTTATATATACAGACATTGTAACCGGCAATAAACGCGCGTGTTTCAAAGCAAGAGAATAAAAAAAAAAAAGAAACAGAAATAAAAGCCCATAGAGGGAGACGCGGTGCTCGCAAGTCCATGTAATCGATGGTACGGGCCTTTCATGCTCCACGACGCGCGTCATATCTCCTTCCTGTCTATGTATACCTTCCACTGCGCTTTACATATTATATGTACACGTAGTGCGCATGGCTGAACGGAAAATCTCGTAACCGCGATCGCCGAAATTCACACCGGTAATTGCTATCCAAGAATGGCCAGTTAGATGCGTGTACTTACACGATGTCAAACTTCGGGATTCTCATTTGTATTTTGATATATGCATACGGGTGATATATTCCATATAGAAATTCACTACAAAGAGGGTTAAGGTGTACACCTTTTCGATTCTTCACTTGACTTTTTCAAAATAGGATACATTGAAATTGATGAATCGCGCGGCAAGTAATTATTCGCACGGCACATCGCGTAGAGGTTAATTTGCTCAACGCGATAACGATAAGTCGAACATGAATGCAAAGGATGAAATTTCACTCGATATTATGTTACGAAACGTCCTAAATTCCTGCGGCCGATTCATCACCAAGCCGTTTGCAATTTAGACTAATGCAGTTTGTACATGCAGATGATATTCATGTGCGAAAATGCGACACGACATATCTTACAGGAGAGTTGCGCTACGCGTCTATACGTGCGAATGTTTTTCAAGACTCGTTTAACCGTACAACTTCAGGCTGAGGCGAATGAATTTCAAAGATTCAATTCGTACATGTATAAAACTCGTGTCGGAGCCAATCTATTTCCAGTTCGAAAGGACGTCGACACCGAATAAACCCGATGATACTTCATTTTTCCGCAAAGGCATACAACGAATATAAAAACATAATTTTCCTTTATCAGTAGGTTTAAACGACAAATCAAAGCACATTCTAAATCCAACACCTGTGTTCGGCACCTCTCATCCGCATCAACACCCCAAATCCCGCACATATCGCATTACAAAAAGTCCACCCGAAACATTTAACTCCGCGCGCATATACAACGAAAGCTGAAAGAACAAAAAAAAAAAGGACAAAACCAAGCGAAAGAACCAACGAAGCGGCAACTTCCTCACTGCCCCTGAAATCACCCCAAAATCTTTTTCTCTCCGTTTCAACAGGTACGTATACGTGCAAGCCTGGAGCGCAACGAAACAGTAGCAGCGCGCTTATATATACCCCCGGTGCACGTGCGCATTCCCGAGCACAAGACTCTCTTTTTGCCCTGCGCCGCGCATTACCACCACCACCTATACACACGTATAATGCCCACACACGGTAGTTCTCCTCCATACTCGCACACAGTCTACAGGTATATAACTTCCGTAAAAAAAGGGCCCCGAGAGAGCTTGAAACAACAATAACTCTCGCGCGTACACTCGCGTCCCCTCCTTCCCCCTCCCCTCGTTCACTCTCAGAAAACGTTTTAATGGTCGTGCGGGGCTCGCGCGCCGCGTCTATTTAAGCCTGTATACGAAGAGAGAGAGAGAGACAGAGAGGAGGAAGAGGAAGTTGGCCTGATGGGCACCAGCGGCAGCAGCACAGTTTTGTAACTAATTTCGTGAGTAAATTGTCCGTAACATCGGCCTCTCTCTCTCTCTCTCTCTTGCGCGAACGCGCTCTTTGGGATCCTCTGCGCTACTCGTCGGCGACGACGACGGCCCAGCGACGCGCATTAAGTCCGATGGATGGATGGATGGATGGGCCTTCTTTTCTTCTCCAGCGAATTCCCTCTCTTTCTCTCTCTCTCGCGCGCGAACAGACGATATTATGTGCCAACAAGCCGCATTATGTAGGTGCAGCGACGAGAGTGTTGACGAAAGTGTCAAGCTTAGCGGGATGAGATTTTATGATTTGTCCGTTCCCATCGTATTTTATACGCTGATTATACGCAAGCTGCACATACAGTTTGGACTTTACAACACAACAGATTCAATCCCTAGATACTAACAGTAAGTATATTAAATATTATTGTATACAAATATTAATTAATTTCATGTTGACTAATCGGTTTGTTAAAATGTTATTAAATTCAAAGTGTCATCCCTTTTATGTACTGAGCGATAAAAGTCGTAATACCCATAATGCATCAACTCCTACGTCGTTAGGTCGATAAAAAATATTTTCTTTGCGAACCACTCATCGGTGATAAATGATAACGCTTCCAAACGAAAAGTAAAGATTCTGGATTTCTGCAAGTTTTCGACTCGATCCTACATAAAATATATAAATTATATCAAATAACACCATTTTCATCGCGTTGATCGTTACATTTTGCAGTGCTACTGCAAATCATAATTATTGAAAAAATTATGCAATATAGCAACAAACACGTATTTAAAAATTTCCTCGCAGGTTATATAAAAGAATAATGATTTATATACACGTACTGAAAAATGACTCAATTATAACCAATTAGTTATAATCAAAATATCATTAGAGCTAATATCAAATAATTAATCAAGGCAGGAGGTTTATTTTTATGAATTATGAATACCATAAGTGAAATAATGTCTATATTTTCTTAAAGCTACTCATCCACGCCGCGGCTACCATAATAATCCCGGCTTATACACAGTTATTAAAAAGAAACAATTTGTATCGTAAGAAAAGCATTAAGCACTTAATAATTCTCGGAATTATGAAAAATCGAAGTGGTATTTTTTTGTAATATTTACTTTGCGCCGGCAGCTAATGGAAATACGACATTAAATTTTTCTTACGTTATAATTATAATAACAATGCTTCATTACGCTATTTTTCAATATTGCGCACTCTTAAGACAACATAATTATTTTTTTATAGCAATTTTCGGAATTACTCATAACACCGTCTGTAATTAATCCTATACCGAAATTGTCAATCGGTATCCAATAACCAAATCATCACAATTCCCAAAATCCATCGCGCTGCACAGACCCACGCTGTACCATCGAGCCTCCAAAGCACAAAACTTATCTATTTCCATCCCGTATACTTACAACTTTTCCACGCATATAAAACCCCGTATATAGTTGGAGAAGACTGGATTCACGCGCGCATTATACGAGAAGCACTCAAGTTCAAAAGTATATGTAAGAGTTGCGTATATTATAGCCTCGGCGGTTCTCTCGCTCTATTCGCTTCTCTCGCGCTCGCTTATATATACGCGCGAGTGTATAAAGTAACTTTGCACGCCCACGTATAACCAAAGCCGTCGCAGCCGCCGCCGTCTACTCGATTCGACGTGACTCATGGCTCGCGCGCACCTCACATTATATAGCGACGGAAAGCGAGAGAGAGAGAGAGAGTCGAGTTTGTCTGCCGCGCGCAAAGTCTTCGATGACCGAGTCTCTGTCTTCCAGCGTGGTGAATTTTATACATCTCGATGATTTTTGGTTAGTCGCAGGATTTCTCAGGATACGAGCTGCTGAGATTTAAGAGTTTAGATGTTGAATCAGTGGATCTTTGGCGATCGCTGTTTACAAACTATAAAGATGGAGTAAATTTTATCAATACCTAGTGTATAATTCAATTTAATTTAGTGTATAGTAATTGTTTCCATAGCAAACGTGAAAATTTTTATCCATTCCAGAAATATAATGTATGGAAAATTAGTAGATATCAATATCAATCTACTCTAAATCTATTCACAAAAGTTATGCCTCCTTTTTGCATTCAACTCAAGATTTATCGTCCACTGCGATATTGCAAATATTTGCTCAGAGTTCGAAAAAAACATTAATTAGAATCATACTTTAATAATCCGTTTTTCTTTTTTTTTAATAAATCCGTGAACGAGAATATAATGCGAGCAAATCCAGATTAATTTATGGTCTGATCTGCATGAAGAATACGTCGGCCTAATCAATAGAGTGCCACGCGATAGCATTTGTTAAAAAGTAATTAAAAGATAATTCGTGCTCATAAACCACAATTATATGAGCAAGGGAATATTATACGCGAATGCGCATAAAAGATTGATTTCCAATCAATTTTATGGACTAATATTTATAAATTGACCGTGAAGCACTTGATGCATATTATTTTAACCATTTATATGTACATTACAGTTGTAGTACTTGAAATTAAAACGCCGCTGATCAATAAAAGCGATCAAAGAATATTAACGAAACACCAAAAATAGAGCAAGGCTAATTCGGTAGAAAAACGATTATTTAATAACTATGAAATATTGGTATTCTGCAAAAATCGGAAAAAGATTCGATATTGTAATGCATTAAAAATTCGAAAGCCAATATAGCGAACGAATAAAAATGACAATTGATGCGGTGATTCACTGGCTGTAATTGGTCTTTCGCTCTCCCATGCTCAGACGCAGCCTCGATCATCCACACACATTGTTAGATCCATAAAATTGCAATCTGTACAAAACGAAAAGTTCCATTTCGAAAAAAAAAAGGCCGAACGCAACTTTTGATACCGTAATTACCGTTAAACTTTCGCTTTTATATACAATTAAATGCTACTTTTAGTATCTAATCACGGCAATAAACCAATCATGTAAACCAACAACAACATTGTAATCATTTCCTATAAACGTGGAATTAAAAGCTCTTACACCACTGTAGGCCACTTAAGTATACCGAAAAGGCAGTAAATTCTAGCTGCGATAAGTAGCGCGCAACATAACCTAAAAGTCAGCAACGAACCAAAAGCTGCACACACTTCCCAAGCATTCAACATAATTAAAACACCATGGCAGGGACGTGATTTTGATAGGATAGCGAGGCAATTTGTGCAACAATGCCACAATCTCCGAATGAAATAGTTGAAATCCGTGTGTATGGCGAGAAATGGAATTTCTCCCGTATTAAAGTCAAAGACGGTGCGACGCGTTGTATAGGGAACCTCGCCTTATCGTTCGTTCAACTCACCCGGGATTTCACGCTAAGGAATCCACACGACGGCTGTGCGAATGCCCCAATGCTGCTGCACATATAACGCGGGATAAAACGACCATTCTATTTCGCGATCCGTACATATAGACTGCTGTCAACACATTTCTGTACGGTGCATTATCGCAGATTTGTGTGTCGCGTCTGATTGGCTGAGAGCGACTCATTTGAATAAGTTGATGGAAATTTTTTGACAGTACTTGTTTGGCTTTGCCTTTTTTCGTACAACTATTGGATTATGTGAGAAACACACATTGTTTAAACTTTTTGAATTCTCTATACCTTATATTCATCCCGTTGCTGATTCTAAAATTAATTGTCTTGCAATCTACTTTACTTGAATAGGTCATACGGCACTACAGAATGCAATAATACAAGAAAGTAATAAAAAAATTTATCTTTCGATTGATATGGTATACTCGTATACTGAGCATTAGTACAAAATGGCATCATCATAATAGGTTCTCACGTGAAACATCCACTAAATCTCCAGATCGACCACAAACGTACCAATTACTAAAATCAACAGCAGCAAGCGAAACAAGCCCACGATGAAGTCATCCACACAAGCCCGAGTCTCCCCAACGTAACGAAAACTCACAAAGCGTAAACAGCAGCAGCAGCCGAGTGCGATTCACCCCCGCATGGCGTTCGATATCATCCACAAGCCATGTCCATAGCCTGCCCATAGATATAATTTATTCGTCATACCCGCGCACGTTAATCCACGACGCTCTTTCCCTCCCGCCTACGTATAATTAACTTACTTACGCATCGCAGGCATTTAATCGCTGCCGCTAGATCTTGAAATAAAAGCGAGGGAGGAAGCGCGCACACTGCACGCTTATATATATATATACAAAAGTTAATCCTGGACGGCATTGTTGACTCTCTCTCTCTCTCTCTCTCTCTCTATAACCCCTTCGTCAAAGCGAAGCGCGCGGAACAGAGTTGAACTAGCTGAACCGTGGAAACGATTCGTCGTCCGGTGGTCAACTATTGCCGTATTATTGCCCTCACTTATTCCGGATACCGATAATCGCGTCTTTCCGGTTGCCTTATACGCACTTATGTGTGTGTGTGTGTACATTGCGTTACGCGTGTCTCGCTATATATCAATGCGTGTGTATATGTATATGAGCGAGCGCTTAGCTTAAAAGAAGGATGTTCCCGTGTGTGCGAGAGCGGTGTGCAGTAATGGCCGATTAATGACGTTCGGAAATGAATTTCACGGCGCGCATTACGTGTAGCAGTGTTTTACGCGTCCATTGTGCCATGAAGACGAAGAAAAAGCTGCTGCTGCAGAGAGAGAGAGAGAGACGCGTTTGCCTCTGAAGGGCTCTTGATTGTCGCGTGCGATTATTATTGTCCGGGACGCGTGCTTTTTCTTTTCTCTTTGGATATTTATAATCGTTGATTATTTTCTCATTCGTTTGTATGTATGTATAGTAGATTTTGGAGGGGTGACTTTTGGAAGCGTATAGGATTTTCCGAGTATTGGTGTCGTTAAAAACCGGCGTGTTTTTCTTTTTTTTAAAGGATGTTCGAACAATCGGTCCATTCCCGGTCTTAATTGCTTCATTGTAGGCGAGTTATAATGACGAGTCGAGCGCGTAGATTTTATGATGCATTTTAGATGCGCACCGAGACTAGTAATAATAACTAATAGAAGCATTTGCCGCGCTTAGTCTTGTGTCTATGTTGATTTTCTATTTTTTTCTTTTCTACTTTTCGATTTGCCGCAACAATGAGTGTCGATCTTGACCCAAGCAAATTGGAGTTTCTAGCAATGGAAAACTAGAAACGATTTTAGAAAATTGCTCGAAAAACAATGGAGGAAATGGAAAAAATAACCAAGTAGATTATGAGAAATGTTATGGAGGTATTACGTCTCTTTATTTGAATGCTTTAAGTTTTTAAAAAGTTTTAAAACTTTCATCGATTATTTGGAAAATTAGTATATTTTTGTATAATTAAGAACAACTTAATCATAATAGACGCGACTAAGAATAATCTCGTAGTTGGTAAAAAAAATGGAAAAACTTCTGTTTTGTATTATTAACTCAGTCAATTAAGTATAACAGACAAAATGTAATAATTTTAGCATAGAATTTTACCAAATAGTAGACTATTCTGCGTCAAAAATGGATTATGAGATAGAGTTTTTCAACACTTGTGTACTAAATCATTTACATTTTAAACGTAGCAGTCGATAAAATTAAAAGATTCAAAGGCAAAATCCAAATTACATATTCAAGCAATAGAAAAAGTTCTCCCTCATCGATATTCACCAATAATTTTTATTCTATACACAATCCGATCGACACAAGAAAGCTTTAAATTAATTTATTTAGTATAAACAAACATGTTTAATAGAGTTTTCAAACCGCCGTCAATCGCGATACGGCGAAAAAAAATCTCTTCGGAATCTCATAATTATATAGCTTTCTAAGTGCAGTTTACGATTACGATTTTTTCCCCGCTATAACCTCAGCCAAAGCGCGATCATATATATATATATATATATATATATGATTTCTAGTTATGTAGGTTCGCGCGTATCAGTTGATCACGTTATAATTTTGTGTCGAGCACAAAAAGTAGTTATTAATATTTGAATAATACGAGGCCAAGATTAAGCTTGATTATTGATGGTGGCGCGTCCTTTTCACATTTTAATTTATACATAACCATAAAATAAGGTTTCAACCAGTGATTAGAATTAATCTTTGACACACGTGCATTTAAATATGCAAATAATATTTGAAAGTTGTCAGAGTCGTATAGTTTAGCTTAAACCTTGCGACAAATGTATGTACGGTTGGCATTTAAATAAGGATTATCGTTAAGTAGAAGATCAAGTGCTTTAGGAAAGCTGCATTCGAGTGCAGTGCCGCGGCGGCACACCGAGAGCACTTTTTAAGAATACGGTAAACAGTTTTTTTCTTTCCCCTCGCGTCCCGATACATCCATCGGGGAAAACGCGTTATAAACTTTGCGGATATACACGCTGTGTATGCGTTGTTGGAAACATTGTTTTTCAAGACGCTCCAATTTCAATGTGTCCATGGAAAAGTCGTGTATTATGTAGGTATAGGCGAGAGAGAAAAAGGGTATTCTTAAGAAACCAGCATACACGCGTTCTCGTTATTCGCGCTCTTTTGTCTAAGTTTGATAAATTTGTATCGGAGCAAATGAATAATTCATGATTATAGCGCAAGTATAATTATTGGAGTGTATAATTACTCGAGTTACCAGTACTTCAGCGAGCGGATGATACAGACGGACAGTCCTTATTAAGCGTTTTCCCGGCGTGAAAAAATCGCCGCCGCGTATTCAAGAAAATAATATGTATTAAATGTAAATTGAATTTTTATAAATCAAGTATAGACGTGTCGGCTCAGCGGCGCGCGCGTGTCCCGATGCAGATGCGTGATTTCATTGGGAATATATATAGACGCGACCTTTTTGAACATAACGCCGTACCAGCTTCGTCATTTTTTATACGCGTTCGCGCGCGTTTTTCTCTGAACAATCGTTGGAGAGAAAAATTTCCCTATGGAAAATGAAAATAAATCGGTTTTGAATATATTTCTCGCGCGCGGGTTATTGTTTCGTTATTAAGTGTAAGCGATTTCAATCTTACTTTTTTTTTTCTGTAAGGTAATCGATGGCGCTTAAGTTACGCTATGAACTCATACTGTGGACAATTTCTGCAACTTTTACCAGCCGTATAGAATCGTTCGAGAGATGTAAAAACTTACAAACGGAATATATCGAGACAGAAAAGAAAATGGATTTACCTTCCCAAAAGCACCGTAGCCTCGAAAAATCTTAAGCTCCGCATCTCGGATGAGCGGCACAAAGTGTCGCGGAACACAGCGAGCGAGTCTACATTATGCCGCGAAGCTCCGTAAGGACATGCACAATCGTACCTACTCAGCAATGCATATACATGCAGCACATCGAGTGAAGGGATCGCGAATGTCCTTTACTGAGCAGCAGCAGCAGCAGCAGCGGCTTGCCATTGTCTCCTATCTCTCTCTCTCGCTCTCGTGCACTCGAGAAAGAAAAAAAGGTCACTCGCTCGGGGGCTCGACGTTCCAGGGATGTTAATTCTTTCTAATTAGATGATTTCACCGCGAGCGCGCGACTATATACGTGTCACAAGCTGCTTCTCTCTCTCTCTCTCTCTCTCTCTAACAAAAGGTAATCCACAAATTGCGCGATATTGACATCAGAGAGCCGAGCGAGGTTCTCTCTCTCTCTCTCTCTCTCTCGCACGCGCGCGCGCTATTTATAGGGGAATATATAGCATAGATCGGCGGCGCATGCATGTTAATATCTAATGTGCGTGTGCGCTAGATGCACACGCGCGAGAGCGGAGGCTTTATATTAGGCCTTGAGACTCGGAGCGCGAGACGAATATTATACCTGGTGAAAAGCGATATTTATTGTGCGCCCTTTTTTTTCTCTCTCTCTCTCTTGCCTTACTGCTGCTTATACGGCTGTTTTTATATACAGTTCGGCTGGATATGCTTTAGGTTTCATTTAGGTTTTCGGCTACGAATGTATAATAAGGGATCGAAGTCGACTATCGCCGACTCGTAGTTTGATAAGTATACATTAATTGCATGGCATCGTTTAAAAACATTACGAAACCTTTTATTTGCGTATCATTTTTTTTGGAATAACCGATACCATAGGAATCTTCTATGACATATGTATAAAATGTTAGTCGCTGTAAAGTATAAATAAAAGATAAAGCTGTACTTCTAACAGTGACTATAGTACAATATTTTACTGAAAAATATACCGTACCATTAGATTTATTTTAAAACGATTGATCATTGATCTCTTAACAAGTATTTTTAAAACTTCATTAAATGACCTCTTATGCGCTTTTTATTGCACATAATATAAGCTTATAAAAACATTTCGCGGCAACAATATCATTCAGCGTTGAAGTAATCGCACACAAATGGTTTGAAAATGAAAAGTATAATTAAAGCAAACTGCGATCCATCGATCAAATGCTGCAGAACCAGTGTAAGAACCGAAAAGTATCGCACAGATTATGCTCATGATCGATCAAAGTTTTTAGTTCCCAACCATCGATTAAGTTTACTCACGCTCCGATGATGCAGTACTTATTGAGTAAAAAAGTATTAATAGGCCTAAATGATTCCTCTCTACAGCTATTATATTGGTAATGCACAGCCTCTAAGTAATAATCTGTACAAAAGGTACGTAACCTCCGCTAATTCGCAGAAAAATTGAATTTATTTTCCTACAGAGAGTTTGAAAAAAAAATCGGACTAAGTAGTAAGAACAGAACTGGATAAGTCATTTCGTATGCATAATGTATATCTACTTACCGATTATACTTTATTAACTTGAACTGTAAGTATTTATTAAACAAATGCTTTGGTATTTTTTGTACACATTTTAGCCATATTTCAATTGTTTTTTCAATGCATGTCTATTGCAGTTGTTTTGATAAATTATTATCTTGACTGTAATTATATAGTTCAAAATAACGATGAAAAAGTCAGTATCACTTTTTAATAAATTAATGATAATAATACTTATTTCGATTCAAAAAGCTCATGGAAAAAAGTTCAATCCGTTGAGCTATTGCTTTTTGTGCTCAATGAATTTCTTAACATAATATTAATAATTTTACGAATGCAATTGACAAATATGAACAATGCGCATATTGACTCTGTTTTCGAAAAAGGAATTCCTCTTGACCTCCCGAGTCAACTTCACCGCAATAACTAAACGCTTGAAAATCTGTTCGCAAATTAACACATGAATAGTACTTATGATTCTGAAAGAAGACTCAGAGAAGCATATGTACTTTGATTAAAAATTTGTAAACTATAAGTTAAAAGACGTTTTCATTATATTTCTGCAAGAATTTAAATTTACACAAGGAGATGCTCTTCAGAATCTTACAATAAATTCATCTATTCATTCCGTTATAATCAAAAGAAGTTTTGTTGTTGTGATAAATAAAAAAATTTAAATTCTACTTCCAGAAAGTTATTTTTAACCGAGACTTGAGAAAGATTTCAAGAAATCAAGTTTAAAAATACTCTATTATTCTAAGTGTTAAAATTGTCTTGTAAAAGCTTATCTTCTTTACAAAATTAAATAAAAATTTATCTCGTATAAAAAATAAGAATTTAATATCTAATAATAAAATATCACATTCGAGTTGATTTCTAGAGGCGGATTCCGAGACTGGCCCCTATTGATGTTACAAGGGAAAAGTACGAGACTTGTACTTCCATTTATAGTACAAAAAGACGTTTAATTTAATAAAAAATAGCCCCTTTACTCGACAGTAAATGTTTAAAAAAAGGCCGAAAAGATTTTTCCCTATTATTCTCAATACATGGAAGTAGAAACAGACGAGTACAGAAAGACTCGATGTTCAATCAACTTTTTCATCATGTGAGGGTGTTCATTTTTTCAAATTTAATATTATTTTATGCTTTAAATGATAATGCGCGTTTTGTACTTTTCCTCTAAAGACTTCATTATACCTATATTCTGATTTCCCCGGCGTCCTTCTCAACTAAACGCAACTATTATTCGTTATCAACTTTAGAAAATAAAGCTCTTCTATTTCAGTATCTTTCGATATCCTATTAAAAATCTTTATCATAAAAAAACGTTTAAAAAGTAAGTTACTTATATCATTTTATTTTGTAAGGTCAAAAGATTTTAAAAAACTGCATTTTTAATTATCTCATAGCTGAACGCATTGTCAATACAAATACTCATGTATATAAACAGGCAAGTTTAAAATCCCGAGTGTCAGGACACAAAGAAATAACCACTAGAGTTTATTCCGTTTTTTTTTCTCAACTTTGAATTCCTTGTTTGCATTCGTTTTCCTTATCATATATTAAACGGAATCAATGGCCAGGATGTGTAAAATGTACATCAATACGAAAATGTAAAGATATGGAAATTAAAAATAAGCTCTCTTTTGTAGGAGTAAGCTGCTTAGCACAAGGATATAGAACACAAATGATTAGTCATAATAAGAAATAGGTATGCCTGGATTTACACTGTATCATTCGCTATTACAAGTGATTAAAATATAATTATTCGTATATTCCGAAAATTGCCCTCAATACCTGCAAGTACACGTAACTGCAACCAAGTCGAGAACAATACTGAAACGGACTATAACTTTCGCTCCCAAATCAACCCCGATTCCCCGCGAACAGCCGTCGGTCCCTCTTAAAAACGAGCCTCACCTGCATCTGCAGCCAGGAGTAGTCGATGTAAGCCGGCGCCTGATGCGCCTGTCCCTGCACCGTCTGCCAGACCTGATTGTCCTGTGCACCCGCGAGCTGATTGGCCACTGCCGCTGCACCACCGGCACCAGCGGCGAGCAGTCCCGTAAGTCCCGTCTGGGCATTGTTCTCGAGCGTACCGAGCACATTGTTATTGACCGGCGTCGCGCGTTCCGGCACTATCTGATCGGCGTAGTGGTAGCCGGCCGTCGCCCCGGCCACGACGCTCTGCTGCTGCTGCTGCTGCTGCTGCTGCTGCTGCTGCAACACCAGTACGGCCGCCGCCGCCGAGGACAGGGAGGAGGTCAACGACGAGGAGGATGAGGATGAGGAGGAGGAGGAGGACGAGGATGAGGAGGACGAGGAAGCGGACGATGCGACGGCCGTCGGCTGCTGGCCGGGCAGACAGCACACGCTCGCCTCCATGCGGCCCCAGCAGCAGCTAGCGGCCAGTAGCGACGAGTCCTCCTCGTCCCAGTAGAACAGCTGCTCGTCCTCGTTCAACAGTTGCTGCTCCGGGCTCCCGTTGCTTATCAACTGCTGCTGCTGCTGCTGCTGCTGCTGCTGTTGCTGCTGTTGCTGCTGCGGATGGTGGTGGTGGTGGTGGTGGTGGGCCTCGTTGGCTCGACGGCCTCCTTCGGTTACCGCCGCCCAGCGAAGCATCCAAACGGCCTCGGTTGATGCTGAGGAGACGGTGCCTGCCCCTCGTCCGCCTACGAGCCTGTGCGGACCGCGGACCGACTGCCCCTGCGGCTCTCACCAGCCCGATCCCCGACTCGACTATCACCGGAGACTCGATGATCGCGCCGCGGCTACCTACGATGCCGCTCCTACCGCTGATGCCGATCCTCCCTTCGTACCCGAGATCAGTTGCTTCCGAGTCCTGGATGATGCCGTCGATCTGGGGCAGCATGTTTCCTCGAGCGGCCGCCGTCCATCCCCCCGGCGACCAACTACACCCTCGATCCCTTCCTGTATCCTTACCCCCGCGCGACGATTCGCGATGTTGTGGTAATGCGACGAAAAATAAACAAACAGTCCGAGCGCACCGCCAATGTATCCGTGCCTAATGTATGTACTTATATATGTATATTACACGAAAGGAGCACGCGCGCACTGTGCCTTCTTCATTCGAATATCCCCTCTCTGTCAGTATATACGTATATTATGGTAAAATTCCAAAAAAAAACAACAACAACACCACTGTATATATACACACACGCGTAACGCGAACTCGTCTGCGCCGCACACCTTATACACGTCGCGCGGTATAATACCGCACTGATTTCGGCGTACAAAATAACAATAGTGCAGCGTATACGCGCGTGTACGAGTAATGATAAATACAGATATTTGGGTGTATGCGTGTAGCGCGCGGTCGCTCTCACCTACGTTACCGCCAGCGCTGCACTGAGCCAGCGAGTAATCATATATAGGTGGCAAAGCTCTCGTCTGGTCTGTCTCGTCGCGCGTATATAGAGAGAGAGAGAGAGAGGAGAGTTGCGCGCGCGCGCGCGGGACACACGTGTGTGTCGTCAAGGCAACGGTTCCGCGCTAACTGGCCGACATCTCGAGCTCTCTCTCGCTCTCGGCCGCGGCGGGACGGGACCCTGTGTGTGCACTCTCTCTCTCTCTCTCTCTCTCTGTATGCCGCAGAGGGGCTCGCGACTCGCGCGCGGACGGAGAGGAGGCAGCAGCCGCGTACACGTGTATACCTGTATATATTCCGCCAGGCGCACCGATCACGCCCCGAACGCTCGGTCGCGCGCGCGCTCTCCGGCCCGGCCGCCTCCCACCCGCCTGCATTACACGCACGTACCTCCTGTATGTGCATATGTATGTGTTCGTTTACCTATATACAGTTCACGGGAGAGGAGAAGAGACACCGTGCAGGATCCGAGCGCGCGGGGAGAGCGAGTGTATTTTTTTTTTTTTTTTTTTTTTTTTGGTTAGGTGCACGCGCGTGTGTGTGTTGTGTGGCGATGTATGCGAGAGTGTGTGGGCGCCTTGTACTCGCGACGAGCGTTTCCGCTTCCAGGACTCGATGCGAGCGAGAGAGAGAGAGAGCGGAGTCGAGCCGAGGTGTAGGCCCATTCATGCATCGGAGAGAAGCTGCGAGCGCACTCGCGACTAAGAGGGACTTATGCCCTCCGTCCGAGAAAGAGAGAGAGAGGGAACGGTTGGCCGGTTACGTGTGGCATGGGTTTATATAGTTGCGGTCTGCTATGCGCGTGGATCGAGTATGGATCTGTAGTGGAAGATGCGGAGTGGCGAGGGTAATCGGAGGGATGATTTTCAAGGGATTGGAGTTTTTTTGCGTCTTGGAAAACTTTTGGTATCTTTGTGGATATGGTTTTTAAAATATTTTACAAGATTCGGAGAAAAAGTACTTGATAGATGTAAAGAATCTTCTGCTGTTCGTATTCTAAGCCACGTTAAAAACGCGTTAATATTTAAAGGATCTTCAATGATCATTTTGGTTCACTTCCTTTAGGTTTTCGAAAACAGAATACAGTTGACAAGTTTTAACAACTTGTATGCACTTATACACGATTCTTAGCAATAACAATTACCTTTTTGTGAAACGGAAAAATTGATTTCGAGTCCGATTCGTGTCTTTCTTTTCTATTTCCAAAAGATATCAATTGGAGTAGTTATTGGCACAAAATGATAATTATTGAATTGAAAATCTTGATTAGCTGCGAACACACGGAGCGCAAAGTATACTGGAAAAATGCATATTAATAATCAGAAAACATAGTGAGATGAATGCCTGCGTTTTATATTCATTTTTTTCAATCTAAAAATACTTAATTTCGCATAACTTTGAAGTAAAAAAATACCATAATATAAAAAGCATGAGTACCTTACGATTTTTCCTGATTAGATTTTGATTTGCAGTTTTTCATTTACTTTCAATCATGCATAATAGTTTGACAACTTGGCATGCGTTTTTTATTTGATTTTCTCTTTTTAGTGCTTCTTAAAGATTTTAACTGAAAAATGTATTAAATTTGAATAAATGTTTATAATTCTTCTGAACAATCGTTATTTCAAAACTAATAATTACGTATGAGGTTTTCTGAGTCACACAAAATGCATTTCATTTGGTTATTATGCACTACCAGTCTGATCAGAATAATAATAAAACCTTTAAAACAAAGTAATGCTTTCCATTCTCGAATTAAACATTTTAGAATTACTTTTAACATTGGCTTCTATAATTATTACATAATAACTAAATACGCTCATATATTTTATCGAAATGCTTAAATTTATTAACATTTAATGTAATTTCAATTACTATTTGTTATAGAAACAAGTATTTAACTAACATTGCTTTTGTAAAACAGCATTATTATTCATTGTGAAATCGCTTTTGAATTTATGGATACCTTTTTTTAACTATAGAAAATGTAAAAATAATTTGCATAAGTATAGAACAAAAATAAAAGTGATATATAGTTATGATTTTTCTAATTCTTTCTCGACTAATTATAAAGACATTAAGATATTGCCAAAATCTGACGGTAATCCTCAAAAAGCAATTCATTGCATTTAAAATCAACGACTTTCTCTCTTAATAATTTTCAGAGTTAATTACTGCGTATAAACTTTAAATATCGAATTTCAACACGTTGCCTTATAAAAGATCACATTCTGCATACCACTTTTTTAATAAAACAGTTACGTAAACGTTAATACGAATAAGAAGTGGATGTTTCATGTTTTAGGAATAACATTAATATTAGATTAAAAATACACCAAAAATATACGAGTTTCCGTATTCACAAACAAAAAAAAACCGTTCTTTCGTGTTTTCAACACTGAGAAATCACGAATTAGTATTTGAAAAGTCAAAATAATAAAATGTTTCCTTTATGATTCGATATTTTTCACATACTAAATGCTTATTAAAAAAAACTTTCAAAGAACGTTTATGATCTTTTTACGAAAAATTCAGAATGGAAGGAATGTTTTTAAGCATTTATCCAATCAACGTGCTTTCAGAAAAAATAATAAAAAGTTTACGTCTTACAGTTACCTTATTTTAAAGAGAAAAAAAATTAGTGTACAAACTGAGAATGTAGAATACTATTACCAAAGTTGTTCTCAATAGCAGTAAATTGAAACCAAATATACATATATTTCTTAATTTTATGATTTTTAAAATTACCACAATGCAAAATCAGTGCGATTGTATCAATGAAATCAGTTGTATAACAAGTGATTAGTTTAAATTGGAATAATCTATTCTCGAATAGCTAATAAAATATTCCGTCATCGAGCAATAATCCATTGATTTGTTGTTTAACGCTTAAGGCTTTGAAAATGCTCTTATTATTCAGCGATATTAAAAAATGAGTATAAATATTTGATGAGCCTCAAAGTTTGATGGGCCATTTAATAGCTCCTCTACACAATATTACAATATTTTTTAAAATCCTTAACTGGAGCAAAGAAACCACTAAAGTATCGTATCGTATTCCAAATAAAGAAATTTATAATAAACTTACCTAAGCAAGAAAGTTATAAAGTAACTCTTTGCGCTGTCATATTTTATTTTGCATAAGAAAAATATGCGGCACAATTACCGAAAAATTGCCGGCACATTATATTCTACGCAAAATTTTTGGAGTACGCTATAGAGAACAATTAACTTTTCATGCGTACGAAATATATTGTGACTGAATGCACTAGTTCTAGACCAACTTTTCAGATTTATTATCACGTCAGTTATGATTGTGACTAAATAAAAATGTTAAAATACTTTACGCGCAAAATTCAACGTCTTTGATTTTTACGAGCGGCTTTTTACGATTTTTTTTTTCGGTCCCGCGCAGGATTTCCAAAGAATAAAATAAACGCAAAGGATTTGGTCGCTTTAAATTTTAAACGTATCACTGGCAGGTGAAAGTATTTGAGATTTTGTCAGACGCCGTCATTTCTGACATAAATCCAAGTAAGTAATTGTTGACTTTTACAGGCTTATCTATGCCTTACTCAATAAAATCAATATCATTTGCGTCCAGAATTAACGACAGGCGATACAAAGCATGAAATTTAAAAATATCATACAGGTCAGGTCTCTTATAAATAAACTGCAGGTTGTATATTATCGTACATTATTTCATTTTTATGTATATATTAGATTTTGTATGTTTTCTAATACAAAGGTATATCGAAGATTTTAATACTTTATCTCATTAGCTTATTACAAGTGTTTTAAATTGCAGTGAAATAAGAAATCAAAAGAATAAAATAATTATATTTCTAGATGGATATTATAACTTTTTACAGGCAACATTCTGTGGCAGCATCGATAAAGTCACATATTATTCTTATCACTTGACATCATAATAGCCATGATTTACAAAGTTACACATCTCAACGCAACTTTTTGCAGGAAATCTAGTTTGAAACATTTTTGTTACGCACACCCATGTGCTACACGATCGTTTGTTATCACTCGATCGCTTCGGCGACTGCAATTATTCAGTTAGGTAACTTACTCAACGATTTTGAAAAATCAATTATTCATCGCGATATACATTTTGAATTTATAGGATTCATTTTTTTTCTCTCTCTCTCTCTCTCTCTCTCTCTCTCTCTCTTTGTCCGCCAGCTAAACTAGAAATCGCTTCGTATCTTTAGTTGTTTTAACATCGGATATATAATGGTAACATTCCTGCATCCATATACCGATTTCAAAGATTGTTTCGATATAAAACTTTAAGTAAAATGACGATAAGTCACTGCAAATCTTACGTTTATCGCGCATAAATTGACGTGATAATTCAATCGATAGATATTTTCATCGATTACTCGCACAGAGAGAAATTGCACATTTTTTTTACAAACAATATTTTTTTAAATTTATGAAACTATTATTCTTATTTATCGCTCGGTACGAACATCGATCCCGCATACTTTAGCTGCACACTTTTGAAATAGGCGCACTAAAGATATAACGTGTTAGAAAAACTGTGAAGCCGTAAAACATAATTCGAAGCTGGAACCTCATACGCGCAAGACTTTTCTATGGATTGGAATAAATTAAGAAAGAAAAAAGGAGATCGTGCACCAACGCTGCTTCGAGACTGGAGCGTATATAATGTAGTTTTGATTTATGATGCGTTATAAGGTATACGAGTAGTGTCCGTATGCACACACTTTTTATTATTTGCATGTGAAACCTAGAACTGTGAGTTTGCCGACTGTGCGCGCGCGTATATAGCGAGCGATAATTCAAACGAGTCAAAGGTAAAGCACACATAAAGATAGTGCAAGTGTATTTTAGCATTTTGCCAACACTTTGTGCGCCAACGAAATGCAGAATTAGTCTCAAAGGTTTATGAATAGGTATTTGCCGGCTATATATAGGCATGACGAATGTTCCCGGCAACTTTGAATTTTCCAATTTAGGCTGAAATTAATTTGCAAACGCA
>UELU01143152.1:58095-90404 GCA_900490025.1 Megastigmus dorsalis | reverse complement strand
CCCATATACTTATTTTTAGAAAGTGTGAGTATATTTATTGGCGTGAGTGAGTGTGTGGTAGGATGAGTGCATGTGTGATTGTGTTGTAAAGTTTCTTATATTCTTTTTATTTTAACCAAGACTGATAGATATCGATCGCTTGTTTATATTAAATTTGTTTATTTGTATTTTGATTAAGATGCTCTGTGATATTACTTTTAAGTTGTAATTTTTCGACGACTGAAACAATGTAAGACTGACTCAGCTGTGATATCATAGAAAGACTGAAAATGTGTGACTGCAAAAAAACAAAAATAATGAAATGTATAATCCAAAGAAAAATCAATATGTATTAAAATGTACATTTTGTAAACTATTTACAATTAAACTTATATCTATCTATCTATCTTTCTCTCTCTCGGTTACCCCTTATTCACCGTGCGAGAGAAAAGTTTTACTTTTTCTTGGCTGCTAAATTAACTCGGGCTTGATGCATCAATTCTGCAACACCTTTGCACCTTTCGCTGCTGCTGCTGCTGTTGTTGCGTTGCCGCAGTGCGTCTCTCGATTTTCTTTTGCCTGTCTAGTAAAGGCTGATCTGCAGATCCTAGAAAGATGAGAGGAAGGAAATAATGAGTGATTTTTATTCTGGAGCTTCTTGATTGCAAGAGGTCAATTTTTTGTTGGAAATAGTATTACAACATTATTTGTTATGATATATTTTTAAATATTAAGCAACCCTTTCGTTAGAGCTGTGTATTATGATTATCATTTATTATACCAAAAAGCGCTGTTCAAAGTCGATGATTCTACCGTGAACCTGCTGGACGCTAACCGAATCGATCAAGTATCTATTATGTAAACTGAATTTAAGTAATAATTAAAATATAGGGTATACGCTATATTAAGAAGTTTTAAAGAACACAATTTAAAAACCACTACCAATTCATTGGCACTTAGCTTCCTCTAATTTAATGTTTTCTTCCAATATAAATTTATTATATAATTTATAAATAAAGTAAGTAATAAAGCCTATTTAACAATATTAAATAATTATATTTTTTTTAAATTTCGCAATTGTTATTAAAATTTTAAATTCAATTTATTTATTTATTTATTTATTTATTTATTTATTTATATACATTAAACGAACGTAGCTCTTTTTTATAAAGTAAGACATATTAGGTAGCAAGTAGTACACAATAGGCATCCTAATCAATTACATAAAATGTAATTTCTTAGTGATTTGTAGGGTACAATATTTATATATGAATTATATACGACTCGTACAGCACAGCAGACCCGAATTTCACGAGCAATACATGACTCGTATAGCTCCAAACATATTAAATTTAAAAAAGTATTAATGTTTATTAAAAATTAAAAATTAAAATATCGCATTTATTTCAATAAAATAAAAAATTATAATATAAATATAAAAAAATTATAAAGTTATAGGTTATAGTAAATAAATTAGAAAAGATAAAGATAACGATAAGTTTTTATTATTATAAATTGTATAAGATGGTAATTTTTTAACTTCATATCATTTCGGTCTGTCAGTTTGTTTGTTTTAAAAAAAATATATTTATTTATTTTTTAAAATTAATTTATTTTGTTAATTCATTTATTTAAAAGGTTCTGAATTCGCCATTTGTCCAATGGCGCCGCTTTGGCCGCGCATCTCGACAGATTCGAGACTTTCATTTTTATTAGTATAGTCTCCTTTATACAAATCTAATAATAAAAATTAGTTTTTGTAATTAATATCTTTAACAGTTACACAAATTTTTTATTTATCTATTATATGCTTGTTAAGTTTTGCTTTATACAATACTTCTTTAGAATTTGATATCTTTTTATTATCTTATATTTATAATTCTATTATCTTTAAACTATTTTTCGTTAAATATATGAAACAATATCAATATCATTGCCTACAACTTATATAATGAAGAATCATAATTAAAAAAATTATATTTTGAAAATATTTGAAAATACAAATAAAATGAAACATCAAACCAAAATCCATTAAACCATTCTTTAATTAGAAATATTAACAAAAAACTTAAAAATCAGAATAACTTAAATATTCTCAAAATTTATTACTTGCATTACGAAAATAAACTAAAAAACTAAAAATCGAAAAGGCATTTTCTTAAATAAAACAAAAATAAATCGATGCATCCTAAAAATTATTTTTAGTCCCCAACCCACAAAAATGACGAATAAAATGAATTTTTAAACTTTAAAATCCGTTCATCCGTTCTCGAGATATAGAGGTATACATATATACGTGCATACACACACTCACGCGCGCGTGCACACACATACTCACAGACACGAAAAAATTTTTTTTTCCTGATAAGTACAAAGCTTCCTTTCTGAGGAAGCAAAACAAATTAATTTTCACATCACTGTTGTAATAAAAAGAAATTGCAAAATGAAGTAATTTGTAAGCTCAGTATATTACGAATATTAATGCTGTTTGCGTTCATTAAAATAAATTAAATTTTTTTGCGTCCAATACAAACAGCTATTTTTGAATATGACGTAGGCGTATAAATGTAATATTATATCTTTGACGTTTTCATGTATTTGCATCTACGGCCTGCATTAATAACATTTACATCAAATTCTTTTTGTCCAAGTAATTATCGAATTGACATGAAAAAATCCCTCACCAACTTTTTCCAATTCAATATGCGCACGTAAAACTTATTTCAGCAAGACCGCTCAAGACCCAAGTGCAATAAAAAGCTCGTAAAAAACTAGGAAAGCAGTGAGCGCGATTAAAGGCCGCGTGGAAATGGAGCGAAATTCCGTGTATGGAGTGCAGTAGCTCGGGGGCATCGTCGCTCAAAGCTCCAAATGAAATTATCTCGCTACAAGCCGTTGTAAATCCATAGCGCGGAAGCCAAGCCAAAGCGAGCGCACGAACTCATCTCGCGCAATTGACCTTGACGAGAATGCCTAAGCCGTCGCGTTCGCTTGAAATACATGGCTCTCCTCTCGCAGCAATTCATTACATGAGAAAAGGCGCCAAGTTGACGGGGCATGGGGCGCGACACTCCGAGAGAGTCCGAATGTGTCCGATGTGGCGAGGCGCCGCTTGGGGAAAAAGTTTGGTCGCGCGCAAGCCGTTCCTTCCCGAGCACGGCAAAACTGTGTCAGAGGTCGAGGGAAATAAAAAATCGGCGCTCGGTTTTTAGCCCTTCTTTACGTCTGCGACTCATCGACTGCGGCTACGCGAGATGCGCCCGGGTCGCCACTCTCGGCTTTTCTGGGCGGAGCGTCGCGAGAATCGATGTGCGATACTGGCAGTGAAAGTTAAACGATCATCGGTGCGTTGGATGGGGATTTAAGTGATAAGGTGTGGGAGGAAAAAAGCGAGTGGCTGCAAAGATAGGCAGCTGAGGAGGGGGGTCGGTTTTTAGTTCGATTGCGGTGTCGACTCGGGATTTGGCTCTTGTTCATACTTTTGCGTTCAAACATTCTCTTCCAGACTGTATAGAAAGCTGTTGAATAAAGAAGTGTGCCAAGTATATAGTTGAAAAGAAAAATAAGCTCATAATGAATCTTTCGATTTTTGCAAAGTTCTCGCTTCCTTATTTTATTATTATTGCTCTCGATTTAATTATTTTTTTCTTTATGATTATTCGTTGTTGCAGATCCAAAAATTCTTAATATCTAAAAGAGTCTTAATATTTTATTAGAATACAATATTGTATAAATAAAATATATTGGTAATGTGCAGTCGTCTCAAAAATCAAATCAAATGTATGCCAAATATGATAAAAAATATCAAAGATCGAAGGATCTGTCGAAAAGAAATTTGAACGAAATATACGCTTCTGTACACTCGTCCACATAATTCCATCGAAAAATAGAACTCGAACATTTTCCTCGACCGCACAAAGTTTTCTCTTTGCAAAATGAATAAAGTTGATAGCGATTTTAACTTTCGAGGACTGCACGCGCGTAAAAAGAAGGCGAACCAGAATGCAAGAAATAAACTAGGGGAGATTCGTCTCTCTCCCGCACAGTTCGTCACACATTCCGACACTGTACAGCTTGGCAAACGCGATACTTTGGAGAAAAAAAGTTTTAATAATAATTAGATCTGAATGTATACATAGGTATACGTGGGAGGGAGGTGAGAACAGTAGTCGGGGGCATATCGGTAGGACGGGCCGCGAGCGCCAACTCGTCGGCGAGAGTTAAATTTATACGCGGTGTGGCAAAAGCATTGGGAGAGGAGCTGAGCCGAGCTGCGCCAGGCAAAAGTGTATAATCAATTAAAGTTTTAAATTATGTAATTGCCCGGCCCGCAAGTTCGCTAACCGCAATTAGTCATGTCACGTACAAATCTAGATTTTGCGCGTCACCGGCAAACCGGCCGACCTACTTGAAAACAGAGACCCGGTACACACACCGGCCACGCAGTCGCACAGCTATATATCCCGATAAATAATTGCAGCGCTTGAATTATAACATCTGCAGCAGCAGCAGCAGCAGCAGCAGCAGCGGGAAGTGAGAGGCGAACGTTGCGCGAGCGGGGAAAAAAAAGATAACCGCGAGAGGCAAATTACTAAAGTCGCCGCAGAGCCAACCGAATCCCCGCAGAAAAGATCTGTATCCGCTACAGCAGTTGAACTGGCTAGCAGCATCTTGTGCAGGGTATATATATATAAAGATCGATCGGGACGGTCCAAGAGAAATTATGCTCGATTAAGCCTGTGAAGAGCTTGCGCCGTTTTATACCTCCTGCAGCTTCGAGTCTTTGCAGTCGCGGCTCTTTATTCAAACCTACAGCTACTCGTAAACTCGTGTACACTAACTAATTCAACATTTTTACCCCGAGCACAAAGTCATAGATATGCATCGGTATAGAATAAAGTAGCCCCGGTAAGGTTAGCCGGGGAAGAAAGGAATAATTATTATCCGAGTAGGTCCGACTATATAATCCATTAGCTAGTGTAATACCAGCGGAAATTAGAGTCTCGCGTCTTTATTTCCCATGAAATTTCATTAGGAAGACGAGCCGGAACGCGCCTCCGCACGCATATACGCAATATAGCCTTTGTCGCAGCAGCGGTCGAAATGAAAATTCAGCACCTCTCCACGCGCACACACAGACCGCACATTTATATACGGGGGCTCGAGCTCGTAAACTCCTCCCTCTGTTACTTTTATCCCCGAGCTCGCTAATTAAGAACATAAGTAGCAGCTGGACACGCGGATATAAGCATTTCCGCCCGCCGTAGAAATTCAAATAAAAAGAAGTCTACTAGCTCCGAACGCGTAACGCGCATCCCATTCGTTATCCTATTAGCTGTAGCTTCCTCCTATTCTATACTGGCATATCCTGTAGCGATTCCTTCCCAGTTCTCCCTCCCCCGAGAGAGTCTACTGACCGCGCGACTCGCAAATGCGGCTGTGCGTGTCCCCGAGTGCCGCACTGCAGAGCCTCGCGCTTTCTATACGCGCTTTGTATGCACGTTGCGAGTCGCATCGTGGCAGCTACCATGGCGTTGCACAGTTAACGTCGAAGGCTGCAGTTTGCTCGCAGTTAGAGTTCGGGCCAAGCGTCGAGGCACGCGAGTTATACGTCTATAGATGCAGGGGCAGGAAAAAAACTGGAATCCTATTGAGTTGGTTCTACGCTCTGCTCTGATCTGATCTGCGTGCGGGTTATTTAGCTCGATTTGGACGATAGTTGAATCGAGGACTGTATAACGGAGCTGCTACTTAACTTTTTCAAACGAGTCCCATTTTTTCGAGTTCACTTTCGTCTACGTGCGTTTGGTCTTTGGATGCAGTTTTTTTCTAATCCAAAGTATCGTATCTATCGCAATATAATATACAAGTTTAAGCGAAGCAAACTATCTGAAGTAAGCTTATGTAAAGGATCGAATGGAAAATTAAGCTATATCCTATCCGAATATTATGAAAACTTGCGAGTAATATCGATTTTTTCCCCTGCATTTATATGCGTATTAGCATATTCCATTACACGCTGAAAAATACTCAAATTCACGCCTGTAGTTTTCTAAAAAAACTAAATCGCTGCACACTTCATTAGCATATAAATAAGTATACTGCCTTTAAGAGAGTTTTGCGGCCCTCGGACCCGTGTAAGCATGCAGAGCACCAGCTCCTCTCCTTTCCTTTAAGAAATTATGCAAATTTTTTCACTACACCCTCTTTTACCAAAGCCGCAACTGCGCCACTCGGGAGATACTTACGTTATACGTATAATAGCAAACTGCACGTATACATGTGTACGTACATACATACGCGTTTACGAGGAATCGTCTCCGAGAGGCGCGATCTTGCGTTAACACTAATTTCCTTTGACAAGTCGAGAGGGATGATCCGCCGGGGTGACGGGGTTGATAGGTGCGAGGGCGTGCGCAATGGCTTAGGCTAGTTTCGAGCCTTCGCCGCCGAGGAAAGCAGCCGAGCGAAGTAGGGGAACTAATTATCCAATTTGAAAGCGAACTGTAAGCGCGGCGAGGCTTGATGACTTTGACGAGTTCGTCGTGCTCTAATCGTGTGACTTGTCGCTTTTGCTCTCTCTCTCTCTCTTCTTCTCTGGTTGCCATCACCGCGTTGGTTCGCACGTGTACCTGTGGATCGGATTAATGATTCGGTCCAATTGCTTTTTGATAAGTTGCTCATTGTTTTTGGGCGATTGCGCGTGGTTCGCAATGCCGGAGTTTTTGAAAGCATCAAAGTTCAGCTGAAAAAGAAATTGATTGTTCCGATAGCGCTTGATTGATTTTATTCGATTCTCGATATATTTGCGAATTTGAAAGGACCTTTATGTCAACTGTGTTATTGTTTGCATATGTTTGAGAAATCTTGGTACTCGATGGGAAATGTATACTTGGAAGACGAAGATGTTTATTACTTCTATACAGCATTACTTTTTTAAACATTTAAAAATGCTACGTTTTTACAAAAATTTTTAATAATCGCTAATGTTTACGGAGCGCAATATAGTTGAGATAATTAAAAAATAAAATCGGGTAATCGTTGCTTGTTGATAAAAACAAAAAAACAAACATGATGTCCCAATTATTGTTAAACGAATATCGCTCTTTGAAATATACAAAATATAATACCAAATGCCTATGTACACGCAGTATAAGGATTTAATAGCTGGCGATAAATTGCTATTCGAGGAAGCTCGAAATTTGTACATTAAACGTTCATTTCGCATGATCAGGAATCAATCGATCAACGTCAAAGGTTTTTAAGGTACACGCCTGAACGAAATATATTTTCTTATCGTACGGCTCACGTCGACGACATTTTTAGCGAGCAAAATTTCCTACCTCTCCTATTGAATTTTTTTTTCTAGAAACGAGAAGAAAAATGTAGCTGTCTTTGAAAAAGCTCCATCGTTTCGATCGCTCGCTCAATCACAATTTTCGAATCTAATCATGCAGGGCATCGGAAGCCTATGTAACCACCATAATTCCACGGCTTTCACGAGAAGAGAATCCGCGCAATATACACATATATATATATATACAAGAGGAAGTAGGTGCAAGGTGCACAAGACCAGAATAAGTGAACCGCGCGTGCAGATCCTAAACGGCATCTTGTCATGAAACAAAACGTCGTCTCTCGGAGCGAAGCTTTGCGAGAGGCGCGTGCGATGATATAAAGGGCATATAACGTCTTCGACAGCCGCGAGGTGGAAGCGTCGGTGGCAGCAGACGCCTACTCGCGATTAATCGTCGTCGCATCGCTGCGAGCTCGGTTAGCAGCGGCGGCGGCGGCGGCAGCAGCAGCGACTCGGAGTCGCGCTCGGCGGCCTCGTTAAAATTCTCGACTGCATCCGCGGCGGGCCGCTATCGACTCCCGCGCCTCCTACATGCACTGTACAGCAGCCGAGAGCCGCGGCGCCGAGCTGCACTTAGTCGCTCTCTCGCTCTCTCGCTCTCTCAACAGTGCACATGCATCGCTGGCGACAGGCGAGTATCTCGATGCTCCGAGCAGAGGGAGGAGGAGGAGGAGGCGCGAGTACCCGCATACTGCGCCGGTTATTAAAGCCGCATGCACTCGATCTCTGTGTGTGTGTGTGTGTGTGCGTGTGCACTTTCTCCCTCTGCCTCCTTCCCCTGTCCCTTTCCTCCCTCGCTCTGCCTCTCTGCAGCTCGGCTCGTCGCCGCGATCATTTCTGTGCTGCTACTGCTGCTGCTCGTTGCTGCCTATTCCCCTCTTTCTCTCTCTCTCTCTCCCTTTCTCTCTCGCCTTTACTTCCTCGTCATCGTTATTATAGCAGCGCGTGCTATTGCCCCACTTACACGCGCGGCCCGCAACGAGAGCACATACTATGGAGAAAAGAGAGAGAGAGAGAAAGAGGCCGAAGGTCGGATGTATAGCTACTAGCGCACGGCGCTTTCTCTGCATGTATATATCTTCTACAATTAAAGCCGAATAATTTATAAGCTGCCCTAGTGGTACGAACCTTTCTTGTGGTTTTTTTTTAATGCTTGGATAAAAATAATGTAGTTTGTCGGGGAATAAAGAGTGATCTCGCGGGATTAGCGATAATCCGCGCGGATTGGCTCGATAATAGGCGCGCTTCCTACCTTCCCTCTCTCGTGCTATCATAGCTGATTCGTGCCGCAGATGAACTTTTTATCCTAAATCTGCTTCCGATCGACAATTATTATTCCCTGATGCTAGTCTTTTCATATCGCGTCTATACTTTGCAACCGAAGCTTTTGCTTCATCGTACAAAGTCGGATAAAGGCTGCACTTATATCCAGCACGGTCGCACAGATAAGCCAATTGCTTTGTTTGCCCAAGTTTTCCGCGTATGCTCGTCGTTGGAGAATGTAATTCTATTGGCGGAAGCGAGTGCAGCCCTTCAGAAAAGAAATATTCCCCGACAAACTTCTTAGCGTACAAGTATGTAAAGTATGTCGGTGCAGCTGACTCTACCCTTACCTACGCTACTTGCTCGACAAGAAACCTCACGAAACAAGTTGGCTCTTATGCGTTCGACTGTCGACCGGCTATAGAATGCTGATGTTTTGCATTTTTAAAATGGAATCTCGCTACCGCTATTAATGCTGGAAGAAACTAGTACGAGAGCTCAAGCTATACATCATTTTAAACTCGCGATCGCTAATTAGGAACTGTAATTGCGAGCGAAATTCATTAAAATATAAAATGTAAAATATGGTACGGGCATCAAAGAAATTAGAAACTGTGGAAAAAAAAAATATTGACTCAAAACGCAGTCGGACCAAATTGCGCATAAAGATAAAATGTCGATTAAATTAATTTTATGCAATAGCCTGGACTATGAAAACTCTGAAAGCCCATTGAAAAATGTCGCTCATCCCTGTGATTGTACCAACTGAGCAGTTGTCGCACGCAAAGCCAATGTATCTTTCTGATAAATTTCATCCACCTCGAGGTACGGAACGATAAAACGTGCAATCCCATTACGATTCATAGGGCGAAAATCTCTCGTTTCTCCGACGATTTAATGCATTAATTACAGGAAAATTAAAAAAAAATTACGCTTTCGAGAAGCAGCAGCGACTCGGGCGCATAACAATAATTATAATGATACTGCAGGAGAGGAGAGGAAGAGAGGCGAGCAAGTCGTTCATTTGGCGGCTTTTTGTTTGGCGCTCGAGAGCCGCGAGACCGAGAGAAAGGAGGAGAAAAGGTAGAGGAAGTCAACTGGAGCTGCTCTCTCGGGCTCCTCCTCCTCCGCGAGTAAATAAAGCGTGCAGGTATATTATAGGGGAAGGAAGCGCCGCGTCGCCACTTGTTATCGAGATTCATGCCAAAGTCAGAAATTTTCCACCTTTAATGCGTGGCCTAGTGGCAGTATAGTATACTTGTGATTGTCTACTTTGTGTTTGCCTTCTTATACGTGCAGCTTAAGTTAATAATTAAAGTCGGAATTCGATGGATGTCCTTTTATCGAGAAGATATACTACTTTGTTATAAAGGCATCTTTATCATTCTTATATCGATGAGTGCATATTTTTGAAAAAAAAAAATCCCGGAATACAGTATCAATTCACCCCAGCTGAGAATTTGGCATTTCGAATAGGTCCGCTACATACATTATGTAGAAACCAGCTAGCATTAAAACTGTCGGTCTACTTAATTTATTGATCAATAATCTGAGTAGATATTGTTAGGAGAATATTGCATAGAAACTTTATGATTGATACTAAAGCGCGAAATGTGTGTCAAAATTTCTACATATTGGCTGAGTTTCAAAATTTTACGAGAAATTTCTACGCGGCCGAATTATTCATAAACTTACGCGTAACAGCCATATAAGCGGTATAGTAGGTATAGAGCCGCTGTGTACGTGGAGAAAGCGAGCGATCTATAGATATAATATATATGTATATTATAAAATGGATCTATAAAATATTCGGTGCTTCGTTCGACTAAATCTACCTTGGCAAAGAAGCTTCATACACAAGGACTAAACGTACAATGTTATACGTGTCCGATAGAATAATTAAAGTTGAAATAGAATCAAGGAAAATATTTGCATTAATCAGTCCATAAATAAGTTGATAGTATTTATAAGAATTTATTCAGGTGCGTATGTACCTACTGAAATAACAAGCTTATCACGAGGTTTTTTCATTGTGTAGATCCTTAATGGACTGCAGAAATGGGAAGCAAATGAAATATAAAAAGTCCAATATGTTTGAATCGGAACAGGAGGCGGAAACTCTAATACAGAACGATTTATCAGCGTCACCGATCACTGCTATCTCACATTTCAATTTTTCATCGATACGGTACTCGGGTAAACAATTTTCATCTCTGAACCTTTTTATTACGCTCTTTCCTATACACGATATATTTTGAAAAATCGCTGTAGAATTTCATGATCGTGCATACGTTGCATACGGGAAAACTTTATATATAAGGTACACGTGTATAATATAAATTGCTTTCGCCGTAGAAAATGTGGAAAACGATAGAATAATACGAAAAGCGGAGATCTGCGGGCGTGTTGTGTGTTGCACGAGGAAAACGCCGAGATGCTTATTTAATGTGTATTACTTATAACCGCGTCGCAACAGCTATAAATAGTATCTCGGAGTATATGTTTACTTATCTTAACATGCGTAGGCCGCGTGCAAATATACACTTTTGCTCAGCGGGTTGTAGACATTCAGTAGAGGAGGTCGAGGTGGAGTCAGACCTCGGAGCGATATCAACTCTCCCGGCTTATTATTGCGCGTATACGGTCACGAACACTTTGCATAATTTGATGTCGAAAAATCCCACGAATCGCGCATTGTATGAAAAATTCTATTTATACCGTAGTATACAAACATCGTGTTTTACACTATACTTATTTCTCCTCGCGCGAGCTAATGTTGTTTCGAAGCAAAAGAAATTCTAAACAGACGATCGGGTAAAGAAATAGATATAGTGGAATTTCTCCGGCTGATACAATGCAAGCTCAAAGAGGGTCAGAACTGTGGAGTGGAGTTTGAGGTCGAAAGGACGTCAGCTGGCGCGTATAATGCATAGGAGAGCAAAGGCCAGTAGCGGCGAAAGTACAGGGTTCCAAGTGTCGCAGGACTCGTTTTCTAAGCTCTCACACCTCTATATAAGTATATGCTCAACTTTGCTCTCTGCAGGCACACGTGGACGTCTCCGCATAGTCTATCTCTTTTCCTCTCTCTCTCTCTCTCTCTCTCT
Organism: Megastigmus dorsalis; assembly: GCA_900490025.1. Taxonomy (NCBI): domain Eukaryota; kingdom Metazoa; phylum Arthropoda; class Insecta; order Hymenoptera; family Megastigmidae; genus Megastigmus; species Megastigmus dorsalis. The sequence continues at coordinate 78,701 of UELU01143152.1, read as the reverse complement.
CTCTCTCTCTTTGGCAGAGTCTATCCGAGCAACGACAGGAGCGGCGACGGAGCGCGCGACAAGTAAATATTGGCCAAGGTTCGTAAAGGGATGGTTGAATATTTCAGGAGCCGTCGGGAAAACAAAACGTCGCCGGGAGCGACTTCCGACCTTACGTGCCGAGGCGCGCCAAATCCTAAATCCCTCTACTTCTCGCTTTTTTTTTTATTTCGGTCCGTGCTGTTGTATATATAAGTAGTATATATAAGTGTATGCAGGAGCGCACCCGATTCTTTAATAAGTTGACACACGCGGCCGACGAGAGAAACTCCACTGCACACGGAAGAGAGTTAGCAGTTTCATGGCAATCGCTCGGGTATCTTATTATTTTTCGCCGACAACTTTTTCGCCCAATGCTCATTCGCACTCCGCAACGCGCAGCCTTTTTCTCGTTCGAGCGCACGATATTCGCGAGGATATTCGACCTTGGGAGCTTCGCTTCGCAATCAGCTGATTGAATACAACACGACGTTAAACTCGATCTTTCCGCAATGTGACACGAGTTCATTTTCCCCCAAAATTTCAGTAAACAACGAATTTTCAAGATTGATTCAACCTCAAAAGCTGCGAACAAAAGGGGGAGAATAGATTTTTCTGAATAAATGGAAAGAGAAAAATAACGTTCTCCTCTACTTGTCGATAATTCCATGTAAATTAATTTCTTTAACTGTATGAAAAGCTTTTAAATATCGTCAAGTACTAAGTAATTCATTCTTTCAAATGGATTGATTGGCTGGATGCTGCGGTAAAGTCGCGCTACTGTCAGCAATGCATTACCATTACAGCTCCACCTAATCGTATCGGTATACGGGCACTGTTACTTGTGGAGCAGAAACCATTCCGTAATAGCATAGCGTCTTTAATGAAATCATTAAATATTCACGGTTAAATCGACGCTTTCGCTTGGCGGGCTTGACAGCAGAACTGGTTTCGAGCGGCCGTGGCGTAATATTCATCAACGAACTCCACCTAACCCTGATAAAATAGAAATCAATCGAACTATACAGTCAATAATCCGTAACGGTATCGACGTCGATCGCGTCCAATTACGAACGACGCTCTCAAATATCCGCTGCTCTTGCAGCCGAAATTAAACGAGAGAAAAAGCAGAAAAAGCTGCGGGAAGCTCGCGGTGTCGGAGTAGCAGGCCAGAAGAAAAACTAATTATCTCCTTTGTCTCGGCCCTCGCGACGCCTAATGTTTTGCCTCGAGTCGCGGCTATATTATTTTTAAATGGAAACCCTGCCCTTTTAAACTAGAAGAGGCGCAGCTGACCCGTGGAAACGTCCTTTCCGAATACGCACACAGTGACACGCGAGGGATGAAAGCCAGCTAGTATAGGATGACAGAGATGACAGAGAGACAGACGAGAGAATTGCGCGCCGGGTGCCAAGATTCAGACGAGGAGAAAAGTCGCGCCTCGTTGGAGCGAGTCTGCAGTTTGCGTCGGGCTTAAAAACTGCGGGAAAAAGAGAGAGAGAGAGAGACTGAGAGGGATAGAGCTTGTCAAGGGTGAAATTGGGCGAGCTCGAGAGGATGCAGTGCACTCTCTTTCCTCACTGTTGACTTATTCGCTGTTTTGTTTCAAATTGACTAGCGAAAGGCGACGTTCTCTCCCTCTCTCTAAGTATATATATATGGGTGCACACTTTTGTCGTCAGTTTCTTTCTTTTATCGTGTCCTGGAAAATGAGAGGGGGAGAATACGCGACTCAACTTCGTTGTATGCAGTACAGTATCATTCGAGCTGTCCACTAATTGCTTGTAATACGAATGTATCGGAGGACGGGCGGATTAAAAAATACCGCGATCGAAGCGATGCTGCACGGAAAGAAGTTTTTTTTCCGTTTGACCCGCACGCTTAATTAACATTTGTCCGGACGAACAAAATTCGTGCGGCATATAGCCTGGAAAATGTTCAAAGCCAAACGAGTTTGAATAATATTTCCTCAGCCGGTTGCTATATACGTGCCGATTCTCGTGTAGCATTTCTCTCCGCACACACGCGCTCACAACGCACGAGTCGCTCGCGAAACTTTAGCGAGTCTTTGATTCCGCGCGGCAAAGCACAATGCGTACCGTCTCTCAAAAGCCAAGTGTATGTAGCACGTCGAAAAAGAGGAACAAAGGCAAACTCCGATATAATCCATGCGCAGCTCCCGCAAAGCGTTTTTATTCATATTCGATAGATTACCGATTCACCGGCTGATATTACTTCTGCTCGATGAAATTTCGCGTGATGATTTTTTTTTTTTTTCGTTTCTCTCCGCAGTTCCTGCGACACGAGTGTCTCCGTTGCGAGCAGCAGCTCTCGCCGCGGCTTCGGTCCGAAACTTTATGGAAATAAGACGCTGTTTCGGCACTTCTCTCCGCCGCGGCCGAAGATATATAATACAAACTTTATCTGTACGCGCACGCAAGAAACTTTCAAACTGCCCTGGGTTATGCGCGAAATTTTACCTCACCCGAGAGCTTGGCGAATCTCACAAAATATTTTCCCTCCCACCCGCCTACCCTTTCCTTTTACATAAGCATAAACCGATCGAAGTAGCGCGGAGCCGAATATCATAATCTTGGCCCGCGAAAATCCCTCAAAGCAATAGCTCCGATAAGCATTAAAACATTCAGAGCCGGGAGAAAAAATATGTATATCGCTCGTGTGGGCGTCGCTTGTATAGCTATAGTCAGCTGCAGTAGATATAGATAGAGAACGACGAAAGGATGTAGCAGCGTCTCTTACATATTTTATGCGAACCTTCCTCTCTCTCTCTCAGTCTCTTGCTTTTTATCTTTCTCTCGGCTTCCCTTTTTGCCCACCTCCTCCTTCCCAAGACTTTCCTCCAAGTATCGGGTTGGCGTCTGTCGATTCGAAATGCATTTCTGGCTCTCGCTTTTCTCTCCTCAAGTCGCCGGCGGACAAACTACGCGCGACGTTTATCGAGCGGGCCGCTTTTCTTTTGGCCCGAGAGCGAAAGAAAGACAAGAAAGCCAAAGAGAGAGAAAGAGAGTGAGAGTTTGCGGGCGGAGGCTCGAAACTCGACAACAGATAGATAAGGAAGAGGCGTGTCGTGTCCGACCGAGGCAGCTGTAAACGAAACCTGCGACACGGCCACTTGAGGAGTCGAAATTTATAAAATTCCACTTGTGGATAGGTCGAGCCATTTTCAGCGAGGCCCGTCACAAACACGAGGCTTGCACTGAATTATGCATTGTACCAAAATTCCTTTCTATTATTTTCGAACTTCTGTATAATGTGAGATAAAAGCATTTTGAACGAGTCTAGTATTTTTGTTTTGTTACCCGCAGCATCAGCTGTTTTTATGTCAAAAGCAAAAGAAATTCCAATTAACCGATTAGCATATTTATGAAAAGCCGGACTACGACCTCGCATTCTTCACGCTATTGCATCATATAAAAAAAAAGCTATATTACGTGATTCGATTTTAAAATGTTAATGGACGAGAGAGAAGGAGAGCAGAGAGAAAATATTTGCCACTCCGTACCTACGTATAGAGAATATATAAATTTTTATTATGAATCGGCGAGGTAATATACAAGTACGAAGCATTCGCATTATTTGCCACTTCGAATTCCGACTTTAATTATATACCGCGAAAGGAAAAGTAGGGCTATTTACGCAAACAAAGTAGATTCCGACTTGCTCCAAATAAGCCGAGAACGGAGTAAGAGAAAATTTGAACAAAATGCAATTCCCAAGTGGCAGGCACGAAAAGGCTATATAGCTTTGGGCGAATGAAAAAGTAAACCTGGAGAAATTTGCATGGGAAAGCGATTAGAAACGCGCGAGAGGCAGCAAGTAAAAATAAGCGTAAAAGTCGAAGCGACAAATTGTCCGTAACAGCCCCGAGCGCGAGTCGCGTCGCGTAACAATCAACGCGAACTCGACCCCCTTTGAATTGCGCTTGGAGAGAGAAAAAACTGTCTCGCGGGAGAGCTCCTCCTTCCAGCCCAGCTCCGCGCATATCTCTTGTCTATCGCAGCATCGAACATTCACGCGACGTCATACATACACGTCATAATTACCTGCAGGGATGCAGTATAAGCTCATAGTCGCGGTGGCAGCTCTCAGCGGAATATATATTCCTCCTGCACGGCTGATCCCTCGTGAATCTTCTTAGTCGCGCGCGCGCACCGATTGATCCTCCCTTCGAAAACTCCTCCTCCTCCTCCTCCTCCCAGCTCCTATGCATATACATCGCTCGATATGTTTGGTGCACCGAGGCGCCTAATAGCACTCCCGTATACTCCCCTTCCTTCGTGTGTGCAGAGGAAAAATATATGGCCATGGGAATATGCACATTTATATTTTACGTCGCCGACGTGATTCGCGCGCGCGAGCTACAAAAAGACGACAGAAAGAGAGAGAGATAAAGAGAGATAGAGGGGGAGAGGAGAAAAATTGGAACGAGGAGAACGATTGGTATGGCAGCCGTATAATCTTACACCTGGGACATTCCGCGACGAGTCTAATGGTCAAACATTTGGAATTGTTGGCGTAGATAAGCAAAAATAGGTCCTGGTGCCATCCTTGAGAGAGAAGAGGAAAAAGGAGCACCGGACAGTGCAAATGTTTGAGCTGCGCGCAAAATTCTGTAACATCCGTACTGAATATTTGATTAAAGCCTTTTTAAAGAGCGGCGTTACTCCTCGTTCTTGCCCTACTGTATAAATATTTACTCGAGCGGGGCTACAGCCGAATAAGCTTCTTTAAGCCCACCAAAGGCTGGGCTATCTTTCTTTTTAAAATCCAAAATTCCTCGGTTTCGGGTCAGACTTATTTTTAACGGTAATATCGATTTTTCGAAGGGCGGGTTGGAGGAGGGGGGGGGGGGGCTAAAAGTCGAGGATGGAGCCGAAACGTTGCTTGGACACGTACTTGAGATATGCTAATATTGTACAAACTTTTGGCTTGTAAAATGCAACGTCCATTTATGTGAGCGCGCGCCATTATTTCCACGTACCCGGTTCTCCAGTTATTTTCACTTCGTGTTTTAGCCTTGATATTTATAATAGAAGTAATGAATAATATTCACAGCGTTGAGCGAAATTTCTGTAGCCGCATTAGTTTAACCTTAATTTTCCGTATCCGCAATATGCTTTTTATTATTTTCAGTAAAATTCGCGCAACTAACAATAAGTAAAAGTGGAGAAATAAAACGCGCTGCGTACCCGGACTGAATTAACATACAATTTGTGTACACGCATATATGCATTTAAATAGAATTAAATACTGCAGATATAAATAGAGCATTTGTGTATAATTAAGTTTGCAATTAACGCACGTTGCATACACTTTTGGCACAAAACAACTCAACGCGTATACTTCCGTGAATTGGGGGTTATAACTCTGCTGCCTTCTCTATAGTTTCCCTATTTTACTTAAGATTCTTGTAACAAATGGGGCAAATCAATGTTGTTAAACGACAGGTGATTCAAGACCAACCAAATTTTTCTACATTAACTGTTTTTTTAAACAAATATTAGTAAACAGTATGCAATAAAGAGAAAGAGAAGAATGAGGAAATAAGTAAAATTGCACTGTTCCAGGGCATCGAACACTGAAAAGCCCATGTGTAAGAGCGGTAGAAAAAAAAGGCAGGTTATAGGAGGTCTGCACACGGCCTCGTTCGTAGTCGTGCTTTTGGTGCATTGCGCCGTGCAGGCGAACTCGTCTCGGCGAGAGCTCCGAGGCAGAAGCAGAGCTGGAAGGGGGAGCTGTAAAAAAAGGGGCGGGAGGAGGGAAAAAGAGAAGCGTGAAAGAGCGAGAGAGAGAGAGAGAGAGTACGTTAAAAAGAAGACGAAAAAAAGCACGAAGAAAATACAGCAAATCCACACTGCCGAAGTGCTCGTCTCTCTGTACCTGTACACACACACATATATACACGCATATAGAGTACAGACGAGTGGTAGTCGCGCTTACACACATACACAGGGAGAGGGAGAGAAGTAAAGTCGAGTTATATAGTTACTCGCGGAAGCACTTGTGCACTCTCGCGCGCTCATTAATGCGCATAGCCGAGAGAGAGAGAGAGAGAGAGAGAGAGAGAGTGGTGCGTACATTTATACGACTGTAGGGCCTACGTGTCGCGCGTCTGAATGTGCAGCAACGCCTGTACATACCTATAGAGACTGCGCCTATCTGTACGTGTGCGGCGGCTGATTCTTTATGCGCGGAGAAGCAACTCGCGCATCGGTTGCCGCGACTCTTTACTTTCTCGCGCTCCTCATTTTTTTTTTTTTTTTTTTTCCCTCGCTTTCTCGCTGTTCTACCGTTTATATATGTGGTGCAGTGCAGTAGCTGGTAAAGAACGGATTCGTGTCCCGAGTATGAAGTTTAGTCTCTCGCGTATCTGTGTCTGTGTGTGTGTGTGTGTGTGTGCAGTAGGAGAAAGAATGTCGCGCGTACGAGTCTTTCTTTAGCCTGGCAGTTTCTTCCCTCGGCGTTCTTTTTCTCGCTTCGCTGGATATAATAGGAGAGACAGTATATAGAGAGGATATGTGAGAATCTTGGGAAAAGGAGATTTCTCGAGTAGTCGGTCTTATTGAGCTGCTGCTTCTGCTGCTGCTGCTGCTGCTGCTGCCACCAGGGGATAAATCGAGATTACGCGATTAGTTTGATGGCCGCCGAAGGAAATTAAATTCCAGATTAACGAGCCCGAGACTTTGTTTTCTCCGCGAGTTTAATGTTTGCTCGTTAAATCAGGGGATGGATGTATATATATATGCCGTGATTGGCGCTTTCAGCCGATGCTCGACCAATGGAAATGAAAGAGCTTTTTATGCCGTTATGCTCAAAATTTCTTTTTTTCAATCGCTCTTTGCACGTGGATTTCAGGAGAGAGAATTTTTCATCTTACGCTTCATACGACTTTGGAAGAAGTGCACCTTACCCGGAAAGAGCTCGAGACTTCAAAATTGGAGCGACAAGTGCGGTATTTAACATTCACGGTCTCGTAAATCATTCCGAATTAGCATTGGGCCAAAGAGAAGCAAAGAGTATATAGCCCCATACTTTATGGCAACGTTAAAGTTAAATGCTGCAGAAATGAGCGAAAGAGTCGGAGGGAGGTAGTGAAAGCCGCGATACGATCAAACGTCGTATTTAAAAGCCGACTGTCGTCGATTCCAAAACATTTGATCCTGCCCCATCGTACTCCTTTTCGCATGATACGCAAACTAAACTGTAAAAATTAAAAAAGTTGACTCGCGATCTACAGTCGAAAGATTACACTCGGAAACGCCTCTAAACTCGATATACTCAACAAGGGCAAAACTCGAGTTAAAACTCGAGCGGGTGACGACATCGCGAAACTCGCTTTTGCGCGTATTCCCGAAGTTGCCCCAACGATCCCGCATTTCCGGCCTCCTCCTTCGGATACACGCGTCGCCTTCAAAATTTGTATATATCCGGTACACGGGCGCGCGACAGATGCTCCGACACGACTCGCTCCTTCTTTTTTTCATCCCAGCCACCTAACCTTATACACGGGCACAGCGAGGAAGTACGAAGGATCGAGGTGGAGCAGTAGGAGGCGGAGAAGGAGGAAGAGGTGGGAGTTGCGCAAGTGCATCGCTGGCAGGAAAGCGTTCCCTTCTTTTCCCCTCCCGCCGCTTCCCCGGGCGGCGGACGCCCCGCTGGAAAACCTCGACTGCAGCCCAAGGAGGAAACGCGATTTTCCTCTCTCCTTCTCTCCGCACAGCTGCTGTCGTGCAGCTGTTTCTTTGGCGGCCGCTTGATGTGTTTGTGTATATCCTCGTCCTTCCCCATCGATCCCCCTGCGCACATTTCTGCCAGCTCCCGTGAAAGGACGGATATTTCACGTGTCCATAAGCCGTCGTTCGCTTTTTTTTTCCCTCTACTCGCGACGGCATAGGTTTTAGACGATGCCTCTCCCCAAGTCTTTTCTTACGACTCGACTTTTTTACCACTCGACGGCTTCCTGCTCAACGCTGATTCGGCACTTCGTTCATGCTTCGTCGACAGAGAATTGTACATCTATGCGCGCCACGGAATTGAAACGGAAGGAGGCTACGCGACTTTCTACGATGACCGGATAATATAACGATCGTGATCAGTTATCTCTTGTTCAATTAGCGAGGAACGATGTGGGTTTAGTTATCTTCTACACGGTTACATTTAGATATGATATCGACGGTATATATACAGAAATACGATTTCTCAGCGATTCGAGAGATGTTAAAAAGCATTATTCGTTATTATTTAACGAGAGAAAAATGTTTACCGTTGCCCCGGAAAAGAAAAAGAGACGCGCGCGATTAATCTTGTGGACTAGTCTCGGATATCGGTGCCGTACCTTTTCCTCGCAACAAATTTCAAACTACCATTTTTCAGCCAACTTTTAAGAACGCATCATACACCTAAGATACTCTGCACAACTGCATCCCGACCTTTCTTTTTCCTCGATCGCAATGAAAATAAAGGTGCGATCCTTCCCCTGTGCACCATCGGATATCGGGCTTTCTCGCAACGAAGATTTAGAAAACGTATCCGGCAATCGACCATTACGATTTTCCAGCTTCAAAAAAAAAATGCATTTCATTCACCTTTTCGATTGTAAATAAACTCACCCGGCACTAAAACTGCACGACTTTTGTGGTTAAACCGCGCAAACAAGACTGAAAGCAAAAGGTAGCAAAGTATCCTGTTTAAAGCTTGTGTAGGTATAGCGACCGAGGCTGCTTCGTTCCTTTTCTTACGCGCGGAAACTCCTGCAGCCCGAGAAGCCGCGGAAATTTTCAACGTAAATAGAAAATAACAGTTGCAGCGAAGCCCAAAGAGATATACAATCGTATAACAAGGAAGAAAAATAGAAGATAGGAATATGGCAATTCTCGTATGTGTCTATATACATTCCGCGAAGCCATGCGCGAGATAGAAAAATATCCGATTTAACGACGAGCTCCGAACGAGCGGTGGTTTATGGCAAACGAATATGGACACATTTCATTCTCATGCAACGTCGATAGCGCTTATATCCGATCCAAATTTTAGTTCCTAAAGAGTCGGCTATTCCTGCGCAACATCGGTAAACAAACTAATAACGTTAAGTCGAAGGCCAAGTTTCCAAGTGCAGGCGCAGCATTTATCGCAGCGTTTATCGAGCATTATCAATTTAGGGGGTAGAAGTAGCTGGAACAGCAGCGAGTACAGTGTCAGGGTGTTAGTAGTCGCCGGATCGAGGCAATAAGTTCGAGTTGTAATGATACTTGCAGGACCTCGTATGTGTGCGTGTGTTTGTATATCGGGCCATTCGACGAAATCACACTGCATATAGTTTGAGTTATAGTTCGATACTTGATACTTTAACGACTAGCAAAGTGACCGAATCCATGGGCGCCACTCGAACTTTATAGTTGACGAGTGTGCGGTTTCATCGCCCTTTCACAATTGACATTTTTTTCCATCGTACATAACATATATATGTATCGAGTTTTCGAGCCTCTCTGCATTCGAGTTCATGCTGACTTTCAACATTTTATAAAACATAACCACAATAATATATCGTACGGAGATATAAGCACAGGGATTCCGGCTGCAGTAGCTCTTGAACCGCCGGAGAAAGATGAAGTAAGCATGTTTCCAAGGCAATGGATCCCCCTCGGAATTCCCGATATCCGTTATCCGCACTACGTAGCCTCCCATATAATTCGCTCGGCGTCTTCCATTCAGCAGTCAGCTCGAGCTCTCCCCCTCGACCGCGGATAGCCGGGCGTCCAGCCTTTATCCGCGCGGCGTCATATTCACGGCTCGCGGCGTTCAAAGGGCAAGTGTATCCGTCTCCCTCTCTCTCTCTCTCTCTCTCTCTCTCTTGGCTATAGGCGTCCAAATTGCACACGGTCCGCCAGCGGCTCATATCACTGTGATGGCCGTTGCGCCTCGACACACCACTCGGAGCGTTGGAAATGCGCATATATATCCGTCAAGACGCGTCGCTCTGCGTTTGCGACCGCTTAGCCTCAAGTTCCACCCCGGGAGAGAGATCGTCCGCTAATTGACGTGAGAGCGTAGCGGCGTGCACCATCCTGTATAAGCTCCCACTGTTCCTCGCCGCGTAAATACATGAGCGAATGCCGGATATATATATATATATGTATGCGAGCTGCCAGGGATATACGCGACGGATGAGCTCGTGCATGTGTGTGCTTAGCCGCATATGACTAATGGGCTGATGCAGGATAGCGCGGACGTTTGCGGGATTCGGTGCTGCTCTCTTCCTGCGCTTTTCCTACCGCTTATTCCCAGCTATCTATTGTCATTTGTGCAGTTTACACGAGTTATGAGCATATGCATACTAAGCGATAGCTTAAGAAGAATTTTTGAGATGCGGTGCAGGTGCATTTGGAATGTTATACGGACCTTTAAAATTGAATAAATTTTTCAGATTAGCATTAAAAGATTAAATAAAGTTCTCTTTCACACGAGGATAATGGAAGAAAACATTTCTCTCCTCAAACGAGTCAGGGTTGAATTTGGCGCAGACAAGCTCAAATCAGACATCGATATTAGATTAATACTACTCAATTACTGAATACAATTAAAATGTGCAAAAGCTCTAGAAAGATTAATTAATTCGCTTTCTTCGATCTTCAAATATGATGTAATATATTTTAGCTCTCTTGCCGGCATAACAGAAAAATTACGAAAGTACTTGGTAGCTAAATTAAAAATAAAGTTTGCCCCCGCGCGTCGAGGGTTTTTTTACAAGAAAAACAGCCGTAAAAGAAAAGTCGGCCGCGCCGTAAAAGTGTCGTAACGGAAATCGCATGACGTCACTTATTTTCCTCTTTCCATTATTACGTATACGTCTCGCTACTCGCTGTACCCGCAATCCACTAAACCGCGGGACATGTTCGTTCGCTAAATATAATTGAGCTCTCAAAAATGGCGCGTAAACATTTATTTTCTCCGCGGCGGATTCGCGGACTGTACGAGTTTTACGAGCGCGCGGAGGACATTACGCGATTAACCGCGCGCACTTTATCTTAGCAAAATGTGTTTAGGAGCATCGCTGACTCGAGCGCACAAACGTCTCTCTCCACGATTATTCTCAACCATTTCGAATCATACCGTCGAATTGAATATTTTTTGTTTCCCGATCAAAACGTATACAACCAAAATGAATTTCTCTTCCTCGCTATTTACTCTTTGTATACTTATTATTTCACGTGCGCAGAGTTTACGCGCAGGAGAAACGGTCCGATGCACAGGATCGTTTTCCAGCGTCAGTCATAAAGTCGGCCTGCATAACGCCATGGCAAGAGAGAGAGAGAGAGTACGCGCAACCAATTGGCCGGCCGAAAGCTCGTATATCAACCGTCTCGCAAGCACGCACGCACGTACGCAAAGTGATAAAGCGGCGACGTTAACAGTCATAAAGTCGCCCTCTAAGCACAGCCGTTACCCGATGCAAAAAGACGGAAGGCCCTGGAAGCAGAGGCTCCGCACGAGTAAACGAGGAGTAGGAGTTTTCCGGGGCCGCGGATCCGTTCGCCAAGGCGATATTTACCTCGGCTGACGCTCCCGCGCGCCAAAGGGAGGAATATATAAGCACACGCGAGATGCGTGCAGCTCTGCACGGAGTGTGAATAGGCGTTAACTCGAATTAACGACTTGGGCGGCATTGTTTCATCGTCGTCTAGTCGGGTCTGCGAGTGACGGAGCGCGAATGATTCACACAAGCGAAATGAAATCGCGGCGAGAGCTGCGCTGCTGCTGCTGCTGCTGCTGCTGCTGCTGCTGCTTTTGTTGCCGAGGGCGGATCTTCGGAGACGAGCTGCGCGCGGATGTGCCGCCTCTTGTCATTTGTTTCGGAGATTTTGTGCGCAGCCGGAACGTGAAGATGATGCATAGCTGTAGAAGATGATGGAACCTTCTTCGCTTTCTTGACTTTATGACTTTTTTGGCCCTCTTCGTTTGGCCCAACAAATTTACGTTATCGGGGAAAGAGCGACTGATGCCACATGGCTATAAGGAGGGAGCGGTTTGACTGGAATTTGACGGAAGTGCGTTATTTTAAACATTATTGTTGCATTAATTTCAACGGTTAATGCAAAACATCGAATTTCACGCGAGGACTTGTATCCAATAATTTCCCAGCTTCTTCGAATAACTGAGGGAATTTTAAGATCGCAAACCTCAAGAACCCATTGACGCTATATTTTATGTCAAAAGAGATGACAACTCAGTTGTGTCATATTTTTAAAATCTAAAGATTTATGATTTTGGATTTTTTAATAATATGTACATTGTGCGCACTTTTAAAATATGCCGAAAAGATTTAAATAATAGTTTTATATGACTCGCCAAGAAGCAGGTCACGGTAGTTTATTAGAAACATCGTATGATAAAATATACATTATAATTTACGTACGTAGCCGCACCATAATAGTATTCTTCAACCAAAACTATCGATAAGAATTCATTCCACATTTCATTTGTGCCCGACACTTTGCAGCTGCGTATCATCAGTCATTAACCGACGTTAAAACGTGAAAAACAACGGTACTACTCAATATCTGGCATTCATGCGGTAATGGAGTTAACGCTCGAAAAGCCCACTTCAATTGGAATAGAAATCGAGACACAGCTATAGTGCGCAGTCTAGCATAGCTCAGGCCGTAAATACCTAATTAAGTTGGTCGTCCATTCAAGCCTCCCTTCGAAAACTTTCCCCGGCTAATCATTTATATGTATACGCTCATCAAAGTTATCCTTCCGCGGAAATATCAGCCGCCAACTGTCTACGCTTCTCTACTGCAAACACATGCACACGCATAGAGAGAGAGAGAGAGAGAGTCGCCACTTGATGCTAATTCTGATAAACTCCTTCCTTTTGCAGAGCACAAAATCCACAAGTTGGGCTGTGCTCAGGCTCGCGCAAATTAAACTAAGCGTGCGAGCTGCAGTAGAGCGGCGGAGACAGCAACTCGCGTAAATCTGTAATTACGAGGGAAGTCGGTGCCACGCCATAGGCCGGATCTAACTACTTAAACCCTTACAAAGCTCCCGGCCACCTAAGCCTCGCTCGCTTATGGACGGCCGCGCGCGACAAAACTACCAAACTCCTATCCCTCGCTTCTCCTATATACGCTCCGACTCGCTCCTATCCGTCTTCTGATGCGCTCCGCGGGAGGGACACCTAATTACGTGTATACATAGCTTCGCCTGCTTACCGACGATCGATCGATCTCATCGGGTCCATTTTTCAAGTTTGCCTCGTTCGAGCATCGAGGATGAACGAATTGATCAACTTTCGATGAATAAAACAGTTGCGCCCGAGGACCGCGATTCTTTTGACTTTATCAACAAAGTATTGTTGCACGAAACTAAATCGTAACTTAGAAACCTATAAACGTGGTTGTCCGTCGAAAAATAATATTTCAATTATTACAATTTATACGCAAGCTTTTAACTAAGCATCGATTTTTTCTTTTTTCTGTTTCAGGTGAGTTTCAAACATACCTTACTTACGACTACTCTACCACGTAAGTTTTAATTATACAATAAGATTTAACTATTCATGCACGAATATACTATGTATGTAGAATCATTTTCATTCGTAAAATATAAGGCAGCACCATCGTCTCGTCGTGTAATAATTATAAATCTTATAATCTATTTAAAGAAAATGTAGAAATTGCTATTACACGCGCGATAAATATTAATGTGAATGCCAACTACGATAGTGACACGAAGGATAAAATAACTCGAATACATCATTGAATTCAAACTTTAGTACGTATACGTAAATCCATTAGCTCGGTATTACGAGAATATCCAAACTTAATTTCTAACTAATCTTATCTACCATCGTGAATTAGTACATCATGAATTATGACTACTAAAGTATCAAGTATACCAGGAATTAATAACGTCAAGGACTAGCTTAATAACTGGTTACCGATCAGTTTTGTTCCTCCACTATATTTTTACGATATATCGTTGTGAAATAGTAATAATAATAGGAACGTAATATTCTGTACTATATATAAAGAAGTAAGATATTCGCGGGATAGTCGGCAGCATTGCATAAATGTCAACTCGATGATCCCGCAGAATAAAAGCTCGCAGGTCAAAGATATCTCGACTGCAGGGGACAGGGGCTTCTTGAATATGCATGCGGACGAATGCCGGAGCGCATAGCTGGCTAGGCGTCCTAGGAATACTCGGGCTGCAGCCGCACGACAAAGAATCTCGCGCAAATAAAGGTTAAGAGGCTTCCATATAGGGGCGTAGGATCCCCCTCGAATCCCGATTCTAACCCACCAAAATCCCCGGGCCGCACTCGATATATTCGCGGGGAATTCGCGGCTCTTGCGGATGCGTCGGCAAACGGTAAAAAGCCCCAGCTCGACACTCAGACATTCATCCTTGCGCGAGAAAAGCTCTCGTCATTTCTGCACGTGTGTGTGTGTGTGGGCAAGCCCAACAAGTATATCCCTGCAGCTCCTCGTGCGAGAAGAAAAAAAAAAGAGATCTAAGAAGTCTCTACAGCCCGCGCTAAGTCCTCTCCTTACTATATGCGGCAGCAGCAGCGGCGGAACCAAGTCGAGCCAAAGTCGCACAAAGAAGCCGTTGTCCCGAGGCCGGGAGATTCGCTCGCTCTCGAAAGGAATGATCGCTCTCACCCTCTCTCTCTCTCTCTCTCTCTCTGCTTGTGTGTGCCACTAGTCCCTTCGATGGAAGGCAATGTACATATATATATATGTATGTACAGGGAGGTTGGATCGTCAGACCAGTCTCTCTTTCTCTCGGTGCGCACACAGCCTTTGTCCCCGGTGTAGTCGAGAGAAGTGGAACGAAGGACGATTCTCTGAATGGCAGAATGAGAGAGAAAGAGAGAGAGAGAGGGAGAGAGAGTCGCATTATCGCTCGGTACACCCATATATGTATATATAGCTAGAGCGCGTGCACGTATTCCGTATAGGTGTGCGGTGCAGGAGTCGCGAGCTCTTCTCTCCCGCGCCGAGATCGATATTTTCGAGCGCACCGAGAGCTCCCGTGTCTTTGTGTCTTTGTGTGTGTGCGTGTGTGCAGGCCATGCACGGCGGTCACATGCACGGTACACGCGAGCGACTTTCATTTGCATCGCGCGATTTCGGTGGTTTTTATTGCCCTGGCCGAGGCGCGATAGTGCCTCCCAGTTTTTATTGGCCCCCTTTTCATTTTCATCCGCGGCGGACTCTCTTTTTCTTTCTCTTGTTAATCCCGCGGAGCCCAGCGGAATTCCCGCAGACGGTCTGATTTTTCCAAGAGTCAGCTCTCTTATGCGCCGGGGTGTTTTTCTTTTTTTCAGGGCGAGTCGGTCTCGCGCGCTCTTTTTTATGTGTGTGGGAGCGTCGGTGCCATGCGTCTTGAGAGGTGGATGTTGTGAATTTTTATGAAGGAGGTTACTCTCGCTGCTGCTTTTTTCCTTTTATGAAAGAACGTCCGAGAGTTATCTGCGCGAGTTGGCCTCTCTCTCTCTATCCTCGTGGTAATTTATCTTTTTAATTGAGTTTCGCCTGTTTTATGCTGGACGCGACAAGAGGGGAGAGAGAGAAATTTTGAGGCGAGCTTATCAAAGAATGAGATTAGGGAGATCCTGGTATACGAAGGATGTGCAGGAGCAAACTTTTGTGTCGTGCACGAGCGCCCAGGTGGCAACTAACGCTGAAAACTTGATTAGTTTTGCCAAGGGACGAAAAATGCTCGGTGGCCTTTTTCCTGCTCCTGTACACGGTATTTTCCGCGAAAATTTATAAAAACAGCTTCTCCTACCCTGATGTCGTTATGTTTCGCTTTTAAATTAAGTTTAATCAAAGTAATGTTACCTAATGGATTGTGCCAAATGTGAGAATCATCAAAAGGCGTATATAAACTTATTAAAACTATTACATGATTCTGCTAAATTCTAAATTTAAAAGCACGAATACCGAGAAAAGCACGCCAAGATATCGAGTCTGTTGGATACAAAATTAATTAAAAAAATTTGTTAAAAATTATACTTTTATTCTTTGCTAAATAATTTTCAAATATTCACTCCAGACTAAATTAGCAATTATACAGGAAATATTTAATTTGAAACTTAAACGATTGTGCCGCTTAAAAATATCGTTACGATGACAACTACGTTTTTTTCGCGTGAGTACAAACTTCTAATTGGGTTAAAACGAATGCTTTTGAAATTTTGAATTGTTACCTATGTTAATCAGTGTAGTTTATCTTGAAAATCTGCATTTAAAAATCTTGCTACATGTTCTTTCGAAAAAAAAATCATTAAAAGAAAAGTGCAATAGTGGTAAGAAACTGCTTTAACTTTTTCATTTTTATTCAAGTTGCAGCTCAGTTTAAATTTTTATTAAAGTGAACCATAATTTATGAGAAATATAACTGATTTATGATTTCCTGCTAACTTCCGCTCACGTCAAATCTTTAAACTATTTTTCATTTGGAATAAAGAATATCATTAAACCTTATATGACGAATATATATTCTACAGGTATAATTGAAACTTTCTTTTAGTATATAAATGCAGAACAGCTAATTCGGAGTATAAAGTTCAATACCGCTATTAGGATGATTAACAGCGTTACCTATGCCGCGCAGCACTTGATAAACAAATTAATGACAAAAATCGTCCCAATACTACAAAAATCCACCGTCGCCTAGCTCAAAAGGTTCCCAATCGTTCGTTCATCGTTTATCGTCTGTAGCTGATGCGATTTTTGTCACACTCGTTTCTCCATACGATTCCCCAGGGATATTACTCTTTTGTGCGTAGGCAGATAAACGATGCGAGCCATTACGCGCTGCTTGGCCTCAGCGTTTCTAACTGATTCGATCTTTATATATAATAGCTATATACTTCCTGCGATCGGTTTCGGTTGGCGCGCGTGGAAAAGGACTGTTTTTTGTCGTTGTCAAGTGCAGATGTCGGCCGATGATAAAATTCAAATGAAAGCTTGCACGCAAATTTTTCTTAAACACTAATTTGAATGATGAAGATCTCGTATCATGCAAACGCTCCGAAACTAAGCTTTAGTGTTGTACCTAAGTACGGCGTAAATTATTATTATACTCTTTTCTAGATATACGTTTAATGATAAATAAATGCTAATTCTGAAAGGGAATAATTATGGCATTTTCATAGCGTTCTAGTGGTATAAAAATGTATAAAAGGTTTTCTTTTTCTTTTTCCTTTTTCCTTTCTCTTTTTTTTGCAAAGGAAAGAGAAGTTTGTGAAACGATATTTATGATTCCACCGGTGATATGAGCCGAATTACTATATTGTATATTTGCTCTTGAACGTACCTAAAGTAGATTGGAAGTATAATCATCTCGTTTAATACATTATTCAAACGAGGAATATTTTTTTAACCACTCAAAAAAGAGACAATAATTATAATGCAAATGAATTTTCAAGGTGACCCAAGGGATAATGCGCGTAATCCAAAATTTTTCTTGCACTTCTGCAAAAACGGAATAAACAGTGTTTTGCGAAAGAATTTCCGAGACAGATAGAGGAGAGAAAATATAGGTATAAGCGAGCATATTTTTCTTGCTTTAATCGCGAGCGAGTGGCCGGGGGAATCCGTTTTATAAAATTG
This sequence comes from Megastigmus dorsalis, assembly GCA_900490025.1. Lineage (NCBI taxonomy): Eukaryota > Metazoa > Arthropoda > Insecta > Hymenoptera > Megastigmidae > Megastigmus > Megastigmus dorsalis. Next base: position 61,032 of record UELU01143152.1, on the reverse strand, counting down.
AAAATTAAAATGCGCAAAGAGACAAAAGGAGGACACAAGGTTGGCCGCGGAAAAAAAAAAACATTGGCTCGCGAGAGCCTCGCTGCACAAAAGAAATGAAATTAAAATCTTTGGTCATTCAAAGTATGCCGCGAATTTGGGGCATATTTTAAATTGTTATATCACGAGGTAAGGATAAAGTAGGCTAGGCTAGCTGCGCGCATATATACATTCTTCCAAGTACAATAGGCTACTGTGAAAGTATTAGATTATGAAAATGGTTGGTCGGTGGTCAATAAGTTGGCGCTCACGTATATGTTTGGTCGAGAACGTGAGGAGAAACTATCCGGTCGCGTGTAAAATTAACGATTCATCGCCGCGCAGACACATCAAAGCCCCTCCACACCGTGTACATACGCGCAGTAGAGCGAGCGAGCGAGACAAAGGGGCCACACGGTATAAATAAAATCACTTAAAGACAGTAAATAAAAGGGGCTAAAATTAAACAACGCGTACGTCAGACGCCTGGCCGAGAGTCACGTAGAGCCATCGTAAAGTCACGTAGAGACACGTAGACGTATAGCCGTGCAACAACGCGCCGTATCGAGCCGTCGCTCGAGATCCTCACCGGCGCAAAAGCTCGAACCGTTTTTATTTATAACCGAGGCGCGGACACGGAGCCTGCGGCCTGCGAGCTGTCGTGTGTCGCGAATCAGGCCGCCTGGGCTTGTATCGCAGCCGCGAGCTCCCGGCATCGTATCGCCCAAAGGCCTGGATGGTATTGCGCGATGTCTGCGCGCGGCAGCTTTTCGCTACGAAAATTAGCCGCGAGCTTCTGACCCCTCGACGCGATGATACTCGATATTTTCGCCATGTTCCAAAAACAAAGATTATATATTACACTACGATGAGAATTTGCGGGAAAATATTTAGCGGTAAAAACGTCCCATTTGCAATGCGCAGCCCGTGGACTCATAGGTATTTTTCACCAACGCTTTCCGAACGCGTATCTTCGGATGAGAAATCGTCCGAATCCCTTGGTCCGGACTCCGGAGTGTGTATATCATACACACGATGCATGTCACGTATAGGATATTACATGTATATGGAAAAGGGGCGCGCGAACGGGAGGACAAAAGGCCGGGACGCAGATCTCGCGGGGTAGACTCGAAGCGAGAAAGGAAGAGCGATGCTCTCGAGAGTCGCGAGTGTAAGGGAAAAAAGGGAACAACAAGGTCTGAGCCGCGCCAAAAGCGTTATATCGACGTGTCGCGCGCGCTGCAGCAGCAGAAGCAGCAGCTCTTTGAAGGAGCCTCTATAGGCATTGCACGAGGTGCCCGAGCCCGGCTAAAGGGGATAAGAAGAGCGAGGAGATCGCATATACAGCGAGCGAGAGCGCGGAAAAATATTGATATTTTATGTAAGTAAAAAACAAGGCGGCTGGTGAAGATAGGATTAATGCGCGTACTCTAAAAGAATTAGATACCTTCATTGCTATTCCCTTAGCTCGTATATTTAATCTGTCAATAGAAAAATCAATGTGGCCTGAAACTTTAAAGAGTGCTGAGGTTATTCCTATACGCAAACAAGAAGACAAAGCGAATGTCGTAAACTATAGACCGATCTCACTTATATCTAACTTAGCAAAAATTTTTGAAAAAATCTTGTATGTTAGAATAGTTTCTTTTCTAATAGACTGTAAGATTCTAACTGGAAATCAATATGGATTCATAAAAAAGAGGCACTAAAGATGCCCTAAATAAATTAGCAGATTTAATTTATAATAACTTGGACAAGAGCAAGCCTACAATAGCAATATTTTTAGATCTGGCTAAAGCCTTTGATACTGTAAACCATAAATTATTATTAGAAAAATTAGAAAAATATGGAATAAGAGGCAGCGTACTTGATTTGATAAAAAGCTATCTGACAGATAGACAACAAAAAGTCAGGATACAAGATAAAACTAGTGATGTTAGAATAATTGATACGGGAGTTCCCCAGGGCACAATACTCGGGCCTCTATTTTTCATAGTATATGCAAATGATCTATTGTCAGATATGCATAAGAATACAATTATATCCTATGCGGACGACACGGTCATCATTACTGATGATGATACATGGTCTGGAGCGCAGGATAAAATGAATAAATATTTGGAAAAGGTAGAAATTATCATTAAACACAAAAAAAACGGCGTATATGACTTTTGACAATTATAAGGACAGTGTTCCACATGAATTAAATATATTAATACAAAATCAAAAAATAGGAAGAGTTAATAGCTACAATTATTTAGGAGTATTATTTGATTACAATATGAAATGGGACAAGCATATAGAATACATGGTAAATAGAACAAAGTACTTAATAATTATTTTTGCAAAAATAAAAAAGATCATGGATACAAATACTCTAATGAAAATATATTTTGCCCGTTTTCATAGTAAAATAAGTTATGGTATAATTGCTTGAGGAGGTGCATATAAGAATAATCTAAATCTAATACAAAATGTTCAAAATTAAATACTAAAGATAATAAATGAAAATCGCTTCATCGCAAGCAATGCACCTTTAAATATTACACAATGGTTTACCTTAGAATCAATAATGTATCATTATAGAATATTAAAGGAAATGTACTTACAAAGTACATCAAAGACAAGGAAAAAGTGCATCATATTACCAAAAAAATGTTATTGTTTCTGGATAAAAATTTTATAAATGAAATATATTTTATATGTTAATAACCTTGTATACCAATATAGTTCAATATTTGTTAATTATGCATTTTTAGTTTCTAGTTAGTTTTTAAGATTTTTTTCTTTTTTTTTGTTAGTTTGTAAGATGTACCAGCTTATGTACAGGTAACTGTGTTTACCTCTCTTAGGATTTACTTTTGTAAAATTTTCTGGTTCAATAAATATGAATACGAATATGAATCTGAATATGAAATA